>WOUH02000022.1:839722-851201 GCA_009936405.2 Stevia rebaudiana | reverse complement strand
TTCTAATAACCATATACAAATGTATATATAAATGGTCACTATTATTAGAATGGTTAATATGCCCACATATACTCATTTGGGATCGTTCTAAAACAATAGATTTTGTTTATAAGAAATTGTTTTCAGATGGCTTTAAGATTTATAGATTAGAGAATTCGCTACTCATGATAAAGAAAAACATGAGGCATAATCATTGTTGAGCAGAATCCCAAAATAAAAAAATCGATAACATCATTGCAATAGCATCCTCGACTAGGTTCGGTTCAACCAATATCTCATTTTCTTTTGTGTCTACAGTCTCTACAATGACCATGAATTTCCTTTCTCCTCCACTGGCACTGAGTGGTATCCACACTTTCATTAGCTTAGAGAGATACGCGGAAAACGTCTTGGTTGAACATATATCGGGGATTTAGATCCTGTATTTGTGATATCTCTATTAAAGCTTTTAAATTCTCGTTATTGTTTTGTTCATGTTGAATAAGCAGGAGCTTATTCTTCTTAGGCTATTGTCAGCTAATATGTCTGACATATAATGTCTAGAGGTGGTAGTTGTGCTTAGATATCAAAGGCGACAAACTTGAGTTTGATTCTTAGTTAATAATTATTATTATTATTATTATTATTTTGTATTTTGTTTAGGTTACACCTTGTTCCGTTCACTTAGGAGGATTGAGTGCTAAGTTAAACATCAAATATAATTTTACAAAAATCTTTCACCAACTCCAAGTTACTTATCAGCTTATCATATACAAGATAACCGAACCCCTAGATAATAGTTGAGCCTCATCTCTCACAATCACATGTCATAGTCAGTTACTTACAATTTAATATATTCCCTATGGTATATCATCATGTATGGAAAGGTATTAAGTTATAAATTTTGATTTATTGTTCAAAAGATCAACCATGTGTCTAATCTACAACAAATTAGCAACACTCTATATTTTAAAGTCCTACTCTTTAGGCCTAATTTCATCAGATAATCCAAAAAAAAAACATAGCACCTTATGCATTTGCAAAAAATATCTATGTAACTAAATAGACAATACAAGTGTGCATGTTATATAACAAAACCTAATATAATGCTATAAATCATTGTATAGCAATGGTAATGGATCTCTTTAAATATATTTGGCCAATTTATTGTCAACGGTAATGGCATTCTTATATAAATTCAAAGTTTAAGGTCCCATAAAACTTGATTCTATAATTTGAGTTCAAATTGAAATGTAGAAAGTTAGTCTATTTCAATAACCCCTTAAGTGCGGTTGTAAGTTGGCATATGGAACCCAATATATCAGCCCATCTATGAAGTACATATTGCTTATAACTGTAATGAAGTTACAGATTATCTTATATTAAGCACCTTAAATAAGTTCATAGTTATTTTTCTATAATCATGGTCACTTCAAAAACTAATATGTCATGATTAATATATTTAACCTGGTCTCTAGACTTCAAATAATAAGGCTAATCAATTCAAACTTATTATTCATCATCCATTCGAGTTTATTTGACTAGTATAACACTAGTATAACAGTATTTTGTTTAAAGCTAAAGACAAGCTATATATAATAAGTATCAAATATTACAATATAGAAGACCCCCAATAGTTTCGCCATATGATAATTTCTTTCGAGTTTCAGAGAAATCTTTTGTAAACATTACAAACATTAAGAAAGTATATATATATATGTATCTTTAGTGAACTTAATTTATAAACTGAAAACTAAATATATTAGATTATATCGTTCAAAATTAATAATTAAACTCTTTTGTATACAAAACCTCAAAAACCTTATACCATTAGATTTATTATTATTTCATGGGTGTGGAAATGAAACAGAACCATAGTTCTAATCATTTCAATAAATTATTTCACATCTTAAATTCGTAAATAACATTTTATCTTTCTATTAAACCGATCAGAGGCAACGTTTTACATTAAAGTTCACAATGAATTTAATAAAGCTCAACTTAATTATTAATAAGAATAATTAATAACTATTAATTAAATATTAACTCTTTGACTACTTCAAGCCAATCGAAATAATAGAACGTTTTGCTTGAAGTTATAGGAATATAATAGAGCCCAACTTAATTATTAATTAAATATTAACTCTTTGACTCCTTCAAGGCCGATTGTGGACTTCCTTACCCACCAAAACAAAAAATAATTGTTTCTCTCGTCGAGGAAGATAACCAACAAAATGGTGGGTGATTTCTAAGTATCACTATACTCTAATAGAAAGTTCTAAGCCATTCTACTGATTTAATTTAGCCTTTAGAAGTTTTTCAAATTAACTCATTGTTCAATCTCAAATGATGTTTCTGATTGGAAGATCGTTTAAATTTTAGTATTATTATGATTTGATTACCCAGGTGACAAATTTGGGGTCAAAGCATGATATGTAGACAAAAGCATACTAAAATAAAACAAAGGGTTAGAAGATAACCACAATCGGTGTAGCATCGGGGTTGACAATTTATCTAGTTGTGATTAAAGTCGTAGTTTTGCCGAATAAAGAAAATAGGGTATTATGGTCGAGCAAACGAACGGATAACTTGTTAAGAATACAGAGAAGTTGAGAGAGAACCTTGATCGTGTATTTCTTATTAGTCAACATATATATACATGTACACATTAATCAATGTAGGTAACTTTTAAACAGAATACGAAGAGAAAGTAATAAATGTCTGGATTTATAACAACTATGACATAAGATTTGTAGGTAATGTATAAGTACCTACCCAAAACAAGAGAATCGATCAAGTGGATTAATGTTGATTAAGTAAGCAATAACCATAAGAAATGACGTTAATCAATATACTAAAGAAAGCAATTAAAGGGATTGTAACCGATAACTTATAATTGAGATCTAATCTCCACGTCCCCTAGATAACTTATAATGGGTGCTTCAAATTCCATATTCAAAATCAAGGTTATCACTAGTTAGCAACAGAAGCAAAAAATTCATGATTTAGAAACATATAGTTTTATAATCCTCTTCCTAGTGGTAATTTCTAATTAGCTGCATGAGAATAAGATTAAAACCCAAATTGCTAGTTTCAATTCCATATCACCGTTTCAAAGATTTTGGTTACTTATTCGGCTTGCATATATATGTTTGGCATATATAAATCAAAAGAGTTCGAATGTTACCTGATTGAGTGTTAATGCTGTTTCGTTTTTTTTACCTGAAGCAAATGAATGACCAATATTTTTTCTATTGTTTTAGTCAAATATCTTCTTCGTATTTGATCCTCCCTCACAAATCACATACTCAAAATTCAATATTTTATACAGGGTCTATTAACTAAAAGCAATATTTATACATCCATAGTTGTTTCTACTAGTTGTATAATCCAGTTTCTTGTAATTTGCCTTAAGTCACGATTTTATCATGCTCACCACACCAGAAAGCACCAGCAATCTTGATTCCCATGGATATTGATTGACAGAAATTATTAACACACAAAGAAAATTTCATCAATCACAATAAACCCTATTACAGAAACTAACCCAAGCAACCTCCAAGTCATATTAACCCCAAAATCTTCTAAAATCACACCACAAAGAGCATACAGAGTCTACGGCTAACAATCAAAATGTCACATTTGAAAGTTTTCCCATAGTTGAAATTAATTTCTTACTATTTATCATATGTCTAATTTCTTAACATAATTAAAACGCACGTGCCCGCGCTCACACACACAAGAAAAAATATAATGTAGATTAATATGAATAACTTGAATTTACTTGATAAAGACTTATTCAAACTACCTTTAAGTAGAGAACTGCATAAACATTATTATGATCTGCTAGCTGCATATCTACTTGCTTGCTCTCTTCAGTTATAGGACCACACTTAACACATGAATATGTAATCTAAACATAAAACTATTCCAACAGGAAATATTTCATCTTTTTTCCATATAAAGTTTATAAGATACCAGAGTATCCCAGGACTTTTATAGAAATGCAAGTTGGAATTATATTTGATGTGTTTAGACACCCACTTAATATTTCATATGGTTACCAATTTTTGAATCACCAGAACAAAAAAAAAATATGAACTTGACAACAGTCATCATCAAGTTCAATACATCGTAAGAAACTGAAATAGCCAAATTACATAACACATTCATAAACTTAAACTGGTATAGCAGATTTCACCTTAGTAAGCAACACCTTCAAATTCGCACTACACAAATACCCAAATTTAGGGAAACTTATACCAAATGCGATCACAAAAACAGATTACACAGATTCACATAGTAGAACGAACATATATCAAGTACAGGACACAATTAATCAAGCATACTTGTCAGGCAAGCGCCTCGTAGCGGTCAACATCACGATCTGGATTGACGCATATGATAGCATACAGAGCGTAAATGATCCCAGGAAGATAACCCAGAATAGTCAACACCAAACATATGAAGAACTCAACCTGCAACAATATCATATCTCGATTAGACATTTACACAAACAGTTGCGCGCATGACAAATCACGTTTTACGTGCAGCAACCGTAGCGGAGACAGACGCCGAGAGGAGGTAGGATGATCGAGAGTATGATTTCGCAAATGAGAACACATCCTGAAGACATTTTTGCTGGAAGAGATTTTGGGATTTTTGGGGTTCGAGAAATGGAGTCGATCAAGTTGTCAGGAATGAATGGACGACCACATATCTAATTAAATTTATATACTTAAAGCTTACTTAGGTCCCTCGAGTATATAAATGTTTCAAAATTAATCCTTAAAAAATTCCCCTGTTCATAAATTCACAAATTAAAACCGACCTTTTTAAAAGACAATTGACTACCGTATTTCTTGTCCAAACAGCAAAATCAATTCGTAACCAAAAACTCGAACACGTACTTATAGACTCATAGTGATGAAAACATACGAATACAAGGAACTTACCCGGAATACAAATGAGGAAGCCGATCATCTAAGTTTGCTTCACCGATTGCAAAGATGATCACCTAATATGAAGATCTTTGGACTCATAATGTAAATTTCTTTTTCTTGTATGCAAGTTACACTTTGTTGTGTTTGTGAAAAACCATGAGTTTGTTGATGATACAAAAATGAAGGATATAAAACCCTTTTTAATCTGATTTGTATGGCGGTTAAATAACTTTTCTCATGGTTGATAAATAACCGTTGTGTGAGCGTATCAAATCGGGGGTCAAATACTTTCTAACATCTCTCACTCGTACACAAAACAACCATGATATAATCAACATATCCTAGCAGTAAATGACAGACTTCTCTTAGTTGAAAATAAGTGATACAACTTGTATACTTTTAGAGTTTACATGTTATACACTCTTAGCATGACATGATGACATCTCTAGATGCATTGCACCAAAATTTAACTAGTGTCACACGGAAAAGTGTGGCCGTATACCTTCCGCCACACTTGTGTTTTTCATCTCAAGTGTGCTAAATGTCGAGTCCTGGTAACCTTCCTACGGCCACATTTACGATTCGGTGACCGTAAATAACAAAAAATGTGGCTAAACGTTACCAATATTCATTGTTGGAACCAATCTTTTGTCTCAATAAGTGTGGCTAATAGGTATGAACGGCCACATGATTTTATTAAATGCGCGGCTAAAGAGTTAGCAACAGTTACATTAATTTACGAAAAAGTTTATTTTTGTCATACGTATTTAAATGTTACGTGGCAAAAGGCTTGTTCCAACTAACCAAAATTGTGGCTAATGGTTTAGACCGGCTACATAAATCCAGATATTGTTGAGTTGCAAAAGAGGGTGTTTGAGCTCGAACAGGAATTTATGTCTCACAACGTTGTTATTATCAAGCTGAGAGCTTATGTCTCACAACGTTGTTATTATCAAGCTAAGAGCTGATAATGATATTAAAAATTAAGTCTCTTGGGACAAATTTGGAGCAATTGTCAGGGATTGTTTTAGATGTGTAACAAAAGCTTCAAGAAGAGTTAGGTGGATATTTTGTGAGTGATCCAGCTCAAACCACTACATCAGACATTGAAACGTCAACTGATCACGAAAGTTTTGTTCAACGCACCAGTTATCGAAGAACTTGTGCTGGATATGGAGATCAGAAGGATGCAATGAAGTTTGTGTTAACGGTAAGAGCTGTAGTGAAATACGGTGCATGGGCCAGACGAATGGAGCCAGACGAATGGAGAACGTGTATGTCCTTTATGTTTAATCCAAACATTCCTGGAAGTGATTAGGCAACATACCAAAAGCTTAACAAAGTGATAAAGCACCGGAAACACAAAACTATGGGAGATTGTTGGGTCCTATAATTGAGTTTTGGTGTTTCTTGGTCAACCATGGAGGTTCTAGAGTTACTTAGTATTTGGTTATGGTTCTCGAGTTGTTTAGGTGTTCTTAAAGTGTAATGTTTTCGGTTGGTTATTATAATGGGAAATGGGCCGAAAAGCCTTTTCATGTAATGGGTATTATATAAACCCAAAGTTAGTCATTTTGAATAGTTAGTGGTTTACGAATTAGGTTATTCTCTCTCAAGTTTTTGTCTTCTTTGTTCTTCGTGTACCAGTCGGTTCTTTGAAACCGAGTGCACTTAGTAATTAATCGACAAGCTCTATTCATTTTGTTAGTGTTTAATCGTGTTCATGCACACACGTGATACCATTCCGCAATTTCACGTGTGTTAGTTGATCGATATCAGTTTTAGATCCTGATAAGGGACTAACAATCGGATTCTCAACAACTCCTCTGTAGCTATCGGTTCAATCAGGAGAACATACCTGTATTGATGTTTCATCCTAACATTTCTGGCAGTGGCAAGAAAACAGACCCTGAAGATGAACAAGATGAAGAAGCACCGGAAACACAAAAGTAGGGGAGATTGTTGGGTCGTATAATTGAGTTTTGGTGTTTCTCAGTATACAGAATAGGGGTTTTCGAGTTATGCTTGTGGTTCTCAATATTGCTTGGTGGGTTCGGTCTTAGGTTCTCGGTATTGGATCACTGGGCCAAAAAGCCTATTATGTAATGGGTAATATATAAACCCAAAGTTAGTCATTTGTGAGATTACACATTCATGAATTAGGTCTTATTCTTTCTGAAGTTCATCGAGTTCTGTGTGTTCTTCGTGTACCAGTCGGTTCTTAGAAACCGAGTGAACTTAGTAATCAATCGAAAAGCTTTATTCATCTTACATGTGTTTGTCTTCTTATTCTTGCACACGAACAATACCATTCCGCAATCTTGTTTGTGTTTCTTAATCGATATCGGTTTTAGATCCTCATAAGGGACTAACAAAACTACTTCTACAAAATTGCATAGAACTTTCTAGAAAATCATATTGTCTAAATATTATTTAAAATGTTAAATGTTAGATGTATTCGGTATTTTTTTTCTTGATTTTTATTATTTATAAATGTTAAATTATTGTCTAAATATGATATAAAATATTAGAAAATGAGAACAACTGAGAAGGGTTGGGTCGGGGTCGAACCTACGACCTGCCTCTGGAAGTCAGGTGTCTTAACCACTCGGCTACAGGCGGGTTTCGTTAAACGATTCTGGTATAATTCATTTTATTTGTTAATCAAACCGTTCCCAATTGAGTTTTTAGAGCCGATGAACCCTAGTCTCCAAATCGATCAATTGATCAAATGTTGTGTTTGTTTAATCATTTAAGTTGGGGGTATTATTCTATTAATGAAAACGATTAGATTCATATGATAATTTAACTGGTTTGAGTTTCGAATTATGGAGATCGATAGTGGCAGAGTTATCGGTATTGAAGATTTGATTCGACCCAGTTGTTTCTCAAGAGTGTGCGTGTTCGTGATGGGGTTGTGTTCGAAAATTAGAGACGAGTAGGGGACCACTGGTTTTTATACAGTTATGGGTCCGAAATAGTTGATTAAATGTCGGTCTTGGTTACAAACGAAACCGAAGTTTCAATTCAATGATTAACCACGATTTTAAACTTGAAACATCTAATGATTGTACAAAATGTTTTTAAGTCGTGGGCCGATCAATTTGTGCAATTAATTTAATCGAAACAGAATGAAATGGTCAGCACCCGTTTAACAGTTCATGGGTCGGTTTCTGGCAGGGGAGAAGGATCCAGATGGGATACGGGTCGCGCCCATTTCTCTTTTTTGAAAATGTTACTGAATAGCCCTCTCTTCCACTCTTTTAACTTTATGCAAATAGCTTTGTTTTCCGCTTTAGGAAGTTTACTTGTTGACAGATCTTACCCCTGAAGTTTGTATTTCATTATTTTGCCCCAAAAACTCAATATTTTATTATTTATAAACGTTCTGTTATATGTTTTATAGCTTTTGTAGATTATTCTAATAGTTTCTAATTGGTTTTACATAAATATGCATCCATTTCCATAAATATATGTATTTGAATTCCCGATTAGTCATCGTTCCAGCTTCTAATCTCATAAATTCAACTTCCAACTTATCAACTTCACCACTAGAGCATATTAGTCTATCGGAGATGTACAACCACTTGGTCTCCTAATGCTTGTCTGACAGTTTCCCACCAATACAGTGCTTCGGATACAAATGAGTGAGCAGCAAACATTACCTCCTAATCAGTACGACACATACTCATCCTGACTACTACTTCCATTTCTTGGAACCATTCATGAGTTCCAACTGTATCCTTCTTTCCATCAAATGGTGGTGGATTGCAACTTTTAAACGCTCTATAATCACAACCCCTGTTGGGTGCTATTAGCCGTACCAGTACCCGTTCCATTAACATTCATAGCAACCGGTGTACTAGTAGCCCCATGTCCACCTAATTGCACAAGCAGTGCTGACACGGTAGTCTGACGAGCCCTAGCCACTTTAGCTACAATCTCATTGCATTGATGCTGACTAAAATAAGCTGTCTCAGCACTTTGTCCATCATCATTATGATGTTCTTCCTCGCGGTTAGTCGTAGACCGTGTTTGCCTCCTCGAGGCATTAGTTCCATTGGTCTTATAAGTATTAGTTTTACCACGTCCAAATCCTCTTCCAACCATCTACAATCAAGATAGGATACATTAATACTTATGTGATAAATATAATCATCATAAAATAATATCATAAATTTATAAATACCCCTTTTGCATTTATGAATTTATAATGCCACTGAGTTAAACTATATCCTATCATAGTTGCATCATGAGCCATATCTTAATTTACCCAATTACCTAGGACTTAAACTATCCTGGTCTCATTTTGCCTCTCTTGGCATTCTATCACTATTCTATAATAACTCGACTCTCAAAGTCATTTATTTTGTTATGCTAGCACTCATGGTGTCGTTAGACCATGCTTTCCATCCCGCATCCAAGCCGTAAATGGTTAAATCCAGAGTATCATCTATGGAGTGAAGTTCTTACTTACAGTACCTAATTGCAATTAACAACTTACCTCTACATATGAAACAAAGGGTTCACCCATCCTACGCTTAATGCATCCAAATCTCAGCATTCAAGCTTGCGTCAGGTCTTCAGCTGTAGCGCATTGGCATCATTCTTATCCTACTGGCATTTACTTAACCTATTGTTAGAGTCCTAGTTTAAGTACAGATGTTTCTTCAAGCATCCAAATCTCTTAAACCAAGGCTCTGATACCAACATGTGACGCCCTAATTTCCCAAGATCACATCACGTTTAGATTTACACAAGAACACATGGCAAACAGTGATATACATTAGAAGTCTTTCATGTATTCATAACAAAGGTTAAGTTTACAAATTATATGCCAGTCTATTCATAATATCCGAACGACTAACTACTAGTCTTCAAACCTTGATGCCAATCCAGTGCAGCCTACACTAACACCTTCCATACACTTCCTGCCATGCTGATTTATTCTCTCCTTTTTTAACCCAGCATCATACTCAAGCGCTCAACTTTCGCTGGTGAGTTCTAAGTTTTATTACCGCTTACCTCGGTATTTTAACATATCAATTCACAAAACAGGTTTTACACGATACCACAATTCAAGGTTTTACATGTTTATAGAAATAGTTTAGTCAATATGCAATCACATTCTGTCCTCGGATACCAACGTACCCGAGACCTTCATTAGTTTCAGCACTAACGGTATTTCCTAAGCAATTTCTCTAGTTTATCAAGCCCGTCCATTAGGGTTACATTTACCCTCTGCTGGCCTGGTCGTCACCAACCTTAATCTAAACAGTCAGCTGATCAGCTACCCCATATCTCAGGGCTACACTTTAACAAGAGTAGTGTTCCCCACCGCAGTGGGTTGGACAGTACCGCTTGTCTAACTACCTTATTGCTAGGAACATCGACCAATGTCGATTTCAACACAATTACTGCATAGACTCTATTTCTTTCTACAAAACCTTTTATTATGCACCAACGTGCAAAAGATGTTTTCTAATCTGTTTTAATGACCTACGTCTATTACAGATTTTATATCAATCTTTTTAATACCGGCCTCAAGCCAAAACCAATTTTCGTGTCAAAACCAATTATTTACCACAACCAGCCCCTATACTCAACGCCTTGAGTATTTTTGCTTTTTAAAAACCATTTTAAGATTCTTTGTTTATTTTATAATCCCGACTTACCACATGCATTACAACGACATATTTATAAACATTCTATCTTACACAATATATATGGTTTTAAAGCATTAAACACTTAATAGAATGTATGCTAGGCCCAAAAACATTAATCAATATAAAGGGCTCATAGAACTCACCTTAACCAACTAGAACCTCCACTTATCGTTCTAAGGATTTCCTGCACCACCGACTTCACACGCGAACCGAGAGCTTCCCGAGAGACTTCCGGTGTTTCCCGAACACCTAACTTCTTCCACTATGAGTCTAGAGGGGTATTTGAGCTTAAATTGGGTCAGAGGTTCGGAAACAGTGCATGAAAATATGGCTGCTCGAAGCAACCTTTTATAGGAAAAATCTGGTGACCTTAGCGCGTCGCGCAGCCGGATGGCGGTGGCCGGCTCGTGTCGCATAGCCTCGGTCCACGAGGAGCCCTAGTCGCTTTCCACGTGTCATGCTGACTCGCGATCTGATGCGCCATGTGTCTTGCAGACACTACGCGTGTCTGTTGACTCATCATCGACTGGTTAAACTTGTTTCAACGTTTCCCGCTTCGTGCGGACTCCGTTTCGCGCGCAGTTTTCTCCTACGTGCACGGTTTTTAATTTCCTATCTAAACCCATTGGTTTCATCACCTAATGAGGTGTTGAGATCTTGACCCTATCAATCGTTACTTGTTTTGAGTGTAACTTTCAAACCGTCGCTCTTACCCAAATTTCGCATACACTCATTTGACTCTAATTTCTTTAACGAACATAAATGTAACGTTTAAAACTCCTAAGCTCAGGATTTGTCCAATCATCTCGGTGCGTTTATCGAGGTATCATGGGTTTTCCTTTTATCGATAACATTATTATCACAAGCATCTAGGTCATACCTTATCTGAAA
>WOUH02000022.1:807709-822824 GCA_009936405.2 Stevia rebaudiana | reverse complement strand
TATGAAATTCACGTACATGAAATAATACGTATAAAAGCACGTATAATTGAGTCAAAGTTTGACCTGAATGTTGGCGGCTGTCACAACTAGGTTACAAGCACAAGCTGCCGGAGGGGAGGAGATCCGTCTCGAAAATTAGCGGTCAGAAACGTGACATTTGGGCTGGATTCGTTGAGGATCTACGGGATGATGCAATGTTCACCTGATTTATCGAAAGACCAGTGCATTAAGTGTTTGAACGGTACAATTATTAGACTTCATAATTGTTGCAGCGGTCGTTTACGGATATGGGGGACGATTGGACGATCTGGGACACCCGTCGTATAATTTGGGGTTAAAGATGGAAATATTTTCTGAATTTTTTGTAAAGATAATTCAAATTTGTTACCTGTATAATTTTGGGTTACGATTCAATTTAGTGGGGGAAGATGAAGTGCAAAAGTGAGATAATGGGATCCACAAACATTAAAAAAAGAGTTAAGTTCTTTTTTGCTTTATGTGGTTTGGTCGAAATAACCATTTTCCTTAAAAAGTTTCAAAATTAGTTTTTTCCTCCTCGTGGTTTATGATCCCGTTAGCTCCAAATCGTTAACACCGTTAGTTTTCTCCGTTAAAATTAAGGGTATTTTAGTCTTTTAGTTAAAATGATTAGTTGGAGGGGTTGTTTCTGTACATTGATTTGATGGGGGGCTATTTTTGTAATTAGTAATAAAGAAGGGTTAAAAATGTTTTTACTTTCAATTACCTATGTTGTTAGCATCAGTAATCACACCACCACACCACCACTTGTCGTCCAAAAAAGAATTCACACAATTAGTCAATTACCATCACCACCTGTTCATCTTCGTCAACAATTTATCATCATCAAAAATTCATCATCATCGATTCACCATTCACTACCACCACCATCTACCAGACTTCTACAACTACCGCAACCCTCTGCCAACCATCACCGCTCATCCATAAACGAACCAGTATCGCCGCAAAAAACCCACCGTCCACCTGCAAAAAAACCCCGTCTGATGCATTTTTATGAACAAAGACTAACAATAAAACCAAAAAATCGAATGGCCGCCCCCAACGATTACCAGATCTGGTTAGATTAGCCTTAAATACGACCATGTAAGATGAAGATGAGTGGGTTTCAAAGAGGGGATGAAGATGGGAGAAAGGTGAATGGGGGCTTCGATCTGGCTCGTGCGCTCGTGGCGGTTTACGCTGGTGTTGGCGGTTCTGTGATGGATTTTGGCCGGCGACGAGGATTTTGGCCGGCAACGGGGATTTTGGCCGGCGACGGGGATTTTGACCACATGTGGTTTACGCTGTGGTGGGGGTTCTGTGAGACAAACACTTAATTAGTTCTCATAACTTTAGCAAATGGCAAATCCAGTCCTTATTAAGTAAAAAGTTTAAAATACCTCTCATTAACCAAAAAAATTAACGACGTTAGTGTTTTGGAGCTAATGGGGACAAATCGCAAACCATAGGGAGGAAAAAACTAATTTTGAAACTTTTGGAGCAAAAGGGTTATTTCGACCAAACCACAGGGAGCAAAAAAGAACTTAACTCTTTAAAACATAAGGCGGTTAATTGACCGTTAACCGACTCATCTTCTCTCTCCTAATAAATCATTAATGCACTATGTACAAGTGTTTTATACGGTTCTTATAGTTCTCAACATAAGGGGCCTCCTAATATAATGTATCCCTTACATCATATAATAATCTAAATTTTGAAGTAAACATGTTTAGAAGCATTTGACATGCACTTTAAGTTAAATTTTTGTATCGGGTTAAGGAGGTTGCACTACCCTAACCGCCGAAAGGTGCAACATACTACTACCAACTTGGCTAGCATGGGACCTAGTTAACCAATCTAGGTGGAACATACTACTACCAACATACTACACTTTTTTGACGTACTGAGATATGGGTTCAGTGTTCACATATTTATCTTCAAATATGGGTTTCACATCATGGTGTTCATCGTTTGGTTTAGCCGGTTTTGAAAAAAACTCTAGGCCGAACACCTAACAACGATTTCGAAGAACGAGAAACCAAACCTTGGGGTGGGTGGTTGGACCAGCCAATTTTACCCGTTTTGGTGGTTTAACGGTTTGGTTTTGGTGGTTTGATTGTTCGAGCCTTTTTTTAGTTCTTATTTGAACTTGTAACGATAAAAGCAAGGTTCATGAAAGAACCACATTTCGTGCGAAAACTGAAAACCAATCTTTAAGCGTCTATAACTTTCTCATACGTTATTTTTGCAAAAAATTGCCCATGGGATCACAAATATTTCAATCTTTAATTTGAGTATAATATTGATATGTTAAAAAAAGAACTAACGCATCGTAAGTTTTTGATAGTGCATATATGCAGATAAATACATGAAAAAACAAAAACAGAAAAATCGTTTTAAGAAACACGTAAAGTAATTTAAAGCACCATAACATATGAATTATCATCATACTACATACGTTATCATCATACTACATACGTGCAGTATGTCATACTACAAATATGCAGTATTACATACATACATATATAACAGTTGTCAAAAGCCTTAAGGCACGCGCCTAGGCGCCATAAAAAAGCAAGGCGCACCAAAAACGCCTCTAGAAGGCATAGGCGCAAATCTCGGATTTTTTAACAAAAGTGTGCTTAATTTGGGGCTTTATTTTAGGCGCAGGTTCATTGAGTATTGGGCTCTTTTTTTTGAAAAAGCAATCTTATCTTTTTGAACTTTTTTTTTATTTCTTCTGATTTATTTTTGGATATGATTTTTTTGAGCGTAACTTACAGTTGGATGATTAGCTATATCACTCCTAAACCTAGAGAAATCAGGGAATTTCAAATCGTGATATCTTTATTTTATATATATATATATATATATATATATATATATTATGATAGTTTCTGTTCTTCACCCATCATTTCAATTCTTTTGATCGAACTTCAAAGACTGCAGCAGATGGACGGCAAACAGAAACAAGTAATCTTATTATTCTCTTAATACATTTTTTTCCTCTGCATATGATTGTTTATTATGATCTGCATCTGCATACACTCATTTTTCTGTTCAAGATACTGCATGATAATACACTAAATGATCTGCATTTGATTGCTTCTTATTGCACAAGTACTGTTCAACATACTTACACATGTAAATGTAATGTTAATTTGTGATTTGCCATTGTGTTGGTATGTTTACATCATTGTTTCGGTGTTAATATTGCGTATATGAGATTGATTAACATGTACATTGTTTCTGTGTTAATATTGCGTATATGAGATTGATTAACATGTATATCATTGTTTCTGTGTTAATATTGTGTATATGAGATTGATTGACATGTATAATTTTGATTGAAACGTACTATTGTGCATCTTATTTATGCAATTAGTTTTTTGCTGTTGATGTTTGATTGATTAACATGATAGATTTTTTTGCTGCTGTTGATGTTTGCATGATTCTATATGTACAATGCTATGTTAAGAAGTATTATTGATGTAAGTGTTATGTATCTTCATATGAATTAACTTGTGTTATTTATGTATATATTCATTTGATTATAAGTAGTTATTAATCTGGTTCTTTATTGCTGTTGGTTAGAGTCACTTTTATAGTTTTATAATTGCTGTTAATTGGTGTTATTTCCTGTTCTGTTCTTGTCACAGAAAATGACCTCTGAAACTGATCAAGGATCCTCAGACTACAAAAAGAGTGATCCCGGGTGGAAGTACAACTTTTTGAAAGATAAAGAATGAGAAAAATACCGTGACTTGCATCTATTGCAAGAAGGTTACTAGAGGGGGTATTTATCGAGCTAAATCTTAAGCCTCCGAGTTACCATGAGATTCGGGTCGCACTACTTAAGAATGAGGTAGACAATGTAGAAAAGTGGGTTGGAGAGCAAAATTTGGAGTGGTCAAATTATGGTTGTTCAATAATGTCGGATGGTTGGACGGATCAAAGGCATAGAACTTTGATCAACTTTTTGGTGAATAGTTCTAAAGGGACTGTTTTTATGGAGTCAATTGATGCGTCTTCTTACATGAAGACGGGGAAAAAGTGTTTTGGTTACCAGATAACTTTGTAGAGCGAATTCGAGAAGCTAATGTTGTTCAAATTATCACAGAAAATGGAAGCAACTTCAAGTTAGCAAGTTCGTTTTAGCCTTTGATTTTCTTTTGATAATATATAAAAAGTTAACTATTAAGTACTAATTAATAGTTTTATATGTCATTCTTTTAGGACAAATGCTGATGGAAAAGAGCAAACATTTCTTTTGGACCCCTTGTACTGCACATTGCTTATATTTAATGCTTGAGGATATTGGTAACATTCCTAAAGTCAAAACAGCTATACCAAAAGGGATTTTCTTTGTCGGTTATATTTATAACCATTGTTGTGTGATGAATTTGATGCGAGAGTTCACAAACAACAAGGAATTAAGGAGTGGAGTGACACGTTTTGCAACCACCTATTTGACTTTACAGATGTGATTTTTTTCTTAAAATTTAATATTGTTTCTTTATACTCGTATTAAAGATACAAAAAATTAATTCTATGGTGCAATCTATTTTAAAAAATAATAACGTATGATAAAAATGAGAAAATATTTAAAGAAAACTTAAGGATGGTTTTTAATTCTCACATGAAAAACTAGTTCTCAAATGAACTTTCCCCTAAAATAAAGTATCAATTAGTGTGCCAAAAATATTTCGGTACATCCTTCTTTTTTATGAGCCAAAAACAATTTAGCGTGCCAATTACATGTATTTCACTATTTCTTTCTAGTCTGTCATCTCTAGCCTTGATCTTATTTGTATAAAGTATGTCAAGTGATACAGATTATAGAGTAATTTATTTAAGTTTTAAAGTTTGTTTCACCCTAAGTTTTCTAAGTTAGGGAAGAAAGTGATATTACTTTCTTTTGTTCATCATCTTCAATTTTTCAAGTAAGGGTAATGAATAAGATCTTTAGATGATCAAGTACGTACAAAAGCGTTCTATATAAATAAATCTGAAGTGTTAAAGTGAGTGGGCCCAGGTTGAAACAAGTTTAAATCACGGGAGGGGGCGCATGTAGGTACCTTTAACTCCCCACATCGGCTTTATCCTCCTCGCACATACATGGGGTTTTCTTTTTATAAAAAAGGTAAGGTACTTGAAAGGAGTGACGCTAACATTTAAAGTACTTGTGAAGGTGGCAAAATATTATTCGATGGATTGGGGGTGCATGAGAGTAAGGGATAGGAACGCCCCCTCTCCTCAAAAGGGAACTTTTGGAAAAGTCAAATTGAGTAGTAGAGTAACTTCATTAGACATGACTAAAAATAAATAAATAAATAAACAAAAAGAGAAATTCGCACCTGGGATGAGGATTTCCCTTCACCATCTTTTGCCCATACTTCCTCCATCTATAACCGTCAGCTGATATTCCAACATCACTAGCTGCATGTATCACAAACTTGGGCTTTTTTGGAGCTTTAAGAACAGCACCAGGACTTACAGAGCTGCTTTTCTTCGCTCTGGTAATTCATAACATAAAACATATAAAGTAAGACCAAATCATAATGATTCTGATTCTGTAAAACAGTACTGATATAACTGGCTTACGGCATAAAATGCAACCATCTTTTTGGGCCAAGAAGATGTTTATATCATAGTTCGAAATTTTGCTTTCCTGTAAACAACTTCTAAAAATTCAATTGAAGGGAATCCTTAAAAGTAGGGTGGCAAAATGGGTAACTTTCAAAAGAGACTCAAAAGTGCGGTGGCGCACTAGTATGCGCTTGAGTACTACCTCTAGCATAGGTCTCAGGTTTGACACATAAAACAAGGCAGAAACAAACTTCAAGAAAAAAAAATTTTGTTTTGGTTGATTATTCTTACAGACTTGAAGTCAGGAGGAAAAAAATGCAAGTTAGATTAATTGTTTAGGAAGAGTTTAAGAGCAAACAAAAGATAAAGAAGTAGTAAAAACAAGCAAGAACCCTTATCGTTTGATCAGTGAAAGAGCAAGAAGAACCTAATTTTTTAGTCAGTGGAAGAAGGAGCAAGAACCCTGATATATTTATCAGGTGAAAAGAGCAAGAACCCTGATCTGTTGATGAGTGAAAGAGCAATAAATCAGACATCTTTTCAGGTTCGGATCAGCAAGAAGAACAAACCAAGAAACCTAATTCGGGTTATAACAAGAGCAAGAATGGACCAAGAGGTTCAAACAGCAAGAACCCTAAGAATGAGCAAAAAAGTGAGCAAGAAATACAAGCATGAAGAATGAGCATGAAGAACAAACAAACAAGACCTGAGTGGTACGATCAACAAAAGAGCAAGAGAAGCAGGGTGGTTTCATAAAACGGTCCACTTTAAAATTGTAAACAACTAGAATCAGATTCATAACCCACATATGAACACATAAACAAATATTTTGGACTGATGAGTGGGACACGAGTGACCAATGGGGTAGAATATTATTTTACATTGTTGAATCTCAAATATTACATTTGGTATGTACACCTATTTATAGATAGAAAAGCAACATATACTACTGGCCGAATTCACATATCCACTTGACTACTTGTAGGATGGATAACAAAGAAACTAGAGTGCTCTTAGGGGTATATATCTATTATCTAGTAGTTTATTCATATATTCCAACAAAAAGAAAGAGAAAGTTGAAGGAAGAATGTGAACACATAACAATTAGGGGTAATTGTGGGATACTGGGATTTAGTCGGTGGTTTCACGTCTATGAGCAAGAGTTTTGGAATGTTTCGAGTAAGTTTAAGAGTTTAGGGTGTGATTTGAATAAACTAGTTAAATTAAGGGTTTTAGAGCATTCACATAAGCTTCACATCTTCATCCTTGTAATTCACTAAAAATAACTACATTTTTCAATTAAATAATATATAAATACCTTTATCATTACCTTTTCTCACTTATCCACTCACAACCACTCTTAAAAAGTATTAAAAAACTGATAGAGACTTTTCAAAAGTTCTCAAATATAAAAACAAAGAGTAACATTCTCTCTCTTTCACTCACAACCACTCTCTACCACTTTCTAAATAATACAAACCTAACTCACATATTTACAGGGGATCTAATGTGAATGCTCTTAGTTGTTTATTTATTAGAGAATAATCATCTAGTATGTTTGGTAGGATCATAGTTGTTAAAAGCGAGCGCTTTGTGCGCCTAGGCATTCAATCCAGGCAATGCGTAAGCAGCGTAATAAACGCGCTTCTAGTTCCTAGGTATTTTTAGCGCACCCAATTATCACTATTTAGTTTTATTTTTTTATCCGAATATTCTTATACTTATGTAGTATATATCGGCAAGTCTGTAGTATTTTAAATAACACTCATTCCATGGAAGAATTCTTCTTTATCGGCATTTCTTATTAATCTTGATAATATTTAGTATTTATCCAATTACTAAGAATCCAGATTGATTCTTCTTCATCGGCAACTATTATGTATCTTGATATTTCTTCAGTATTTAGCCAAGTCAAGAATCCAGATTAGTATTTTTGTAATCTAGTTTGTTAGACTAATTTTTAATGTTAGATTATATTAATAAGTATTCATGTTCAAACTTGTTTTAGTTGCTTGGTTAGATGTCTTATTTGTTTTATTTTTCATTTGATTTTTTATTAATAAATAGTTAATTTCTTGCGTATTCTGTTCTAACTTAACACCATGTTTCAACTGTGATTCACTCACACTATGACACCATGCCTACGAATTAAATATCAGTATTTGCTAGTTTAATTTAACTATGATTTTAGTTTCTTGGTTAGATGTATATTTGGGCACTTCATGTTTAAGATTATGGTATCCGAATATTTTGGTATTTGAAGAAAGTGTTATTTTCTATTATACAATATAAATATATATACTGTTTTTATTAAGTGCGCTTTTCTTTCTAAGGCCCACGCTTTTTTTGCGCCTAACGCCTAGGCCATAGGCGGAGCCTAATCGCCTGGGTGCGTATCGCGCCTTTGATAACTATGGGTAGGATAATTGAAGGTTTCTTTAAATCATCTTTAAGAGTTTTAGTATGATTATGTTAAGGTTAAATAAGTCTATAAATAGGCAGTCTTTGCTTACAGGTTTTATTCATTCAAAAGAAGAGCAACTGAAATAAAAACTTTATGGGTCGGATCAGACCCAGCTGAAGCTGGGCGATCTTACTACTAATGGATCCCTTAATTTTGAGCGGCAATTAGAATTCACCAAATCCCGGGCGCCAATTTCAATTGAGTCGTGGAAGAGTGGCTGAATATCAGGAGATAACTGATTAGTGTAGTTTCTTTATATTCGTATAATATAGGTCATAGTTTCTTGTCTTGTTTTTTTGAAATTCAGTATTGTAATAAGTACTTGAAGAATAGCCCATCTCGAATCGGGCCGACTATCCTTTGATTCGTTGTTTTAATCTAATCGAGTTGTTTAGTTTCTATCAACATCACTGCGACGTATTTAGAAAGTACAAAAGAGTAAAGCTTTGTAAAAAAACACTTTATGAAATACAAAATGGATGGTAAAGAAAAACATGTAAAAACGTTGCATATCAGACTTAATTAAGACGCATAAAAATTTAAAATAAAATCAAAAAATGTTTAAGAAAATAATAGAAAAGGTGTATGCATGATTGGACTAACCAATCATCTGTTTATAATAAGCCTTTATTTGTATTTAAAATCAAAAAACAGTTTACCCAGCTCATACAATCAAAGCTTGCACCATAGGCCTATTCTGTTGTACAACCAAATAAACAGTAACTTTCATATCTGCCTCCGACCTTCAATTTTATAATTAGCGTGCTTAATTTTCCTTGAAAATTATATTATTACTAAAATAATAGAACAGTTTATTCAAATAGTTTTAAGAGGTTTTGTGTGTTTAAATATACTTCAGACAACTTCCAACCCTTTCAAATAAATTGTTTAGCTAATATTTTACCATCAATAAGAGATAAAACAAGCCCACAGTGGCAGCTGTCATATAATAAGGAAGTAACTTTGATCATGTTGACTTTTCACCAACTATCGGAGTTGAGCCCATTCATTTTCGCAATTATCTTAAATGAGTTGTCAAAGTCGACCATAGTGCATGTTTTTCGCAGATGATACTGTGTCGGTGGCGGATACAGAGGAGCTACATATGAGGCTAGAGGAGTGGTGGGTGGCCTTAGAGAGTAAAGGATCGTGCATCAGTTGTCGAAAACTGAGTATCTATATTGCAACATCAGTGGGGCCAACAATGAGGAGGACGATTAGGTGACTATTGAAGGGCAAGAGATGCCCCAAACAACAGAGTTCAAGTCATAGTAGCATGGATTGCGATTCGTGGAACGAAAACTCGTATGCATGTCGTGCACTTCTAAATCGGTACAAAGGGGGGTAGGTTCATTCGGTAAACCAATTCGGTACGTGGTACGGTACAACGTATCGTATAAAAAACAGTTTTTAAAAATTTCATAAATTCATAAAAATCATTAATATGAGAAGCATTTCAAAATTTAATTTGTGAAAAAAGCAAGACATTCAAAACTTGATTGAATTGTAAAATGTGAACAGTGTAAAAAATGGGCATTCAAAGTTGAATTAAATTGAATAATCATGTTTAGTCATGATCGATCATTCAAAATCAAGTGTTGATTGTCATAACTTAATTAACCAAATTGTGAACTCAATAAAAAGAGTATGGAATCAGTCTGTTCAAACAAATGCTGTAAAAGTCGGCCTCCCAAGGCCTTGGATTTACCGAGTACTCGCTCCAAGGAGGTGTTCCAAGACGATTTTAAGGTATTTCGAGGACTAAAGAATCAGTCAAAGTCAGCACTCCAAGGAGGTTCAAGGTTATGTATCTATCTTTTTTATGCATTATGATTACAGTTGTGAATTTGTATGCGATTATTGATTTGAGCATGTATTTCATTAGATATTAGTAAAATTATTATATTTGACATATATATAAGATTATAATCTCTGAAAATTAAAGTTCTTAGTAATTAGCATGTCCGAGTACTCCCGACTCCTGAGTACTCCTAACTCCCCAGTCGACCGACCAGGGAGTGCCTAGCGTCATTTGCAACCATGACTTCAAACCAGTAACGTTCAATTTCAGAAAAATAAATTCAGTTAATTGAAAATCCGCATTCAGTTTGTTGAATTAACAATGTAAAAAGGCTATTTAGATTCCTGATCGCGTTTTGTATAAATGGGTACACAATTGGGATACTTAAAGCTCGGAATCTTTTTCAATCAGAAATGCAATTACGATGCGTACAAAATGATTTTTCAGCAATCAGGAAAACCAAAATTCAGCGATCTAGATCGTGTACCACCATCTTTCGGTTCGATTTTTTACCACGACGTCGTACGAACGATCTCGTACGTGGATCACGGGCTTGGTTTTAAAAAGTGAGCCTGAGGTGCACCTAGGCACAAGACGACCTCAGGCACAAAGGGGAGCGCTTTATGTCACACAAGGCGAAGCATGTACAAGAAGCAAGCACCTCTATCGCTTTTTCTAGTCAAATATCAAATCACAGACGCAAAGCGCGCGATTTAAGTACAAACACATGAAATCGAAGCTTTATGCTCAAAAATGGAGAAGAAGATAGACAAATTGATGCTTACATGTGACAATATGAAGGATGGTGATGAGGATGAGCAGTATGACTAGCAGAGCGAAACGATGGAGATGAGCTTAGCACAGTAGAGACAACGTCGATTTAGGTAAAATGAAGATCGCAGCTAAGTTGTTTCTTTATCACGTTTAACCTTAAATCATTTTTATTAAATTACAACTTTCGTCCTCAATGTTTTGTTTTTATCAGTTTTAATTTAACACTTCTTTTTTAAACTACACATTTCATCCTCAATGTTTTTATCTTTATCAACTTTAACCTACAACTTTTTTTACTATGTTTATTTGTTTTTTTCTTAAGTTATCAAGAGTTGTGCTTCTTTAGTTTGCACATATAGCTTTTTATGTTGTAATTACGCATTACCTATATATTAATATTAATTAATATACATAATACATCTTTGAATTATCTAACGTTACTGTAGATAGATTGATATTATAGTAATATTATATGTAACTAGTTTATAAATATTATATTAATACTTTGCGTTTCATGTACAAAAATCTTGCCGTTTTTGCGCTTCGCGCTTCAGTTTTAGACCACGTCGCTTTTGTGTGCCATGGTTCAATTTTTCATGATCGTTCGTTCAGAGTGATGAGACATTGATTGCAACGTTGCTCACCGAGTCCAGGAAGGTTAATGCAAGTGGAAAGTAGCCACAAGCATTTTATGTGACAAGACGTTTATCAAAAAATTAAAAAGAAAATTCTATAGAGTTGCAATACGCCAAGCTAGGTTGTACAAAACCGATTGTTGGTCAATCAAGAAGATTCAAGCACGAAAGTTGGAGACAACAAAGATTAGGATGCTGAGGTTGATGTGTGGGGGAATACAAGGTTAGACAAGATAAGGAATGAGGTTTTCAGAGACAGATTAGGGGTCATTTGCATCTCAAACAAATTAAGAGAGGGAAGATTAAGATGGTTCGGGCATGTGTGGAAAAGACAGATGACAGAGAGTGGAGACCCTCATGGTTGAAGGGAAGGGAATCAGAGGCAAACCAAAGTTGCCATTTGATGAGCAGATTCGACAGGATTTGTTAGACTTACACCTCCCTAAAAACATGATCAACAATAGGCATTCTTGGAGAACCAAGATAGAATGTTAGAGATTTTTAGAGGGTTTGAAGTGTTAATATAGTAGGTCATTAGTTCTAGATATGGCCTTGGTATTAGGTAAAACTTCAAACTTAGGGAGTCTATGCTTAATGCTTGTTTGATATTAAACATGTGGTCCGACTATTGTGTGCGCATCTTACTCTATTATATGTTATTGCTCTGTTATATGCTATTAGGTGTACTATGGTTTTTTCTTTATTGTACTTTAATCTATATCTATATATAATAATAAAAATAATAATAACAAAACTGAAAATTAATGTGTTTCATATGAGTCAAGGGTCTCTATGGAAGTAGCATCTTTATCCCATAGGAATGGGGGTGAGATTTGTCTTCATATCACCCTCCCAGACCCTACTAATTTAGTGGAACTTTACTGGGTACGCTTGTTTGTTTGCCTGAACCCATTAGCTTGTTAGATTACAGCTTGATTAGTTTTTTTTCCTGGAATAAAAATTGTTGACTACCTAAAACAAAGATTTTCCAAAAAACAAAATAACAATAAAAAGTATAACTTGCCTTGGTTTTGGTGGTTGAGCATCCATCTCTTCAACTAAAATCAGACCATTATTAACAGAGCCGCTTGATTTATGTTGTTTGGATGCATGTGTAGATCTCATCTTACGTTCTTTCCCACTAGAAGAAGAAGATAAAACCTTACCCCTCCTGCTATACACTTTCTTAGGTGGATCATGTTTGTGTTGACCTTTATAAACTATTTTCGTCACTGAACTGTATTGATCACATGACTCAATCTTTTTAGCATCACAATCATTGTACGTGCACTTAAAATAGCTTCTAGAACCTTGAGGACTTTTCACTTGTTTCTGACCATATTTTCTCCAGTTGTACCCATCAATAGGTGTCTTAACGGTTCGTGAAGTAGATACGGTTTTTGAATCTGAATTAATCCTTTGATTTGCTTCTGGTGATAGTATCTCTCCTTTTAAATTTAATCTTGGTAGATTTGATGTTGGTGGTGAAAAATCAGAGTTTAATGATGGATTATGAGCTTTAGCAGCCTGGGCTATAACAACTGCTAAGGCTTCTTGGTGACTCCCTTGAAGTTGATTCTAATTTGGAAAAAATTAAATTATTAGATTTTAATCAAAACATACATATGTACAGATATTTGATAAAAAAAAAAAAAAAAAAAAAAGTAATACCGGAACAAATGAATAGAACCATGAGCCAAACAAGAACATATCTCAAATATATATGTTAAGTTAAATGGTTTATGTTTTAAAACGTAACAGGTAACATGACCACATTTAATAAGCATATCGCATAGTCCACAACATATTCCTCTTAAGAAAGTTTTCAAACTATATGTAAACAATATTATAAGTTCAGTTCTAGTTATTGCATAAACTACAGAAATACTTGAAAATGTTTTTTTTTAAACATGAAAACTAAATTAACAAAATATCAAGAAACTATCAAATAAGATTACAAGGAAAACATGCTGAAAAGTACAAACTTGCAACCTAGTACGTATTCGAAAGATAGTATTTTCCTTATAAAGTATAAACTTCACAGGAAACTTTTACTTAACTACAAACAAAAACCAATAGAAAGCATATATACAGCTAAAGTTGAACTGGTCCAATAAATATAACCACCCTCCAAAAATCAAGTGAACACGTCCCTACAACAAAGGTAAATGGACACGTCCCTACAACAAAGGTAAATGGACACGTCCCTATATCTAGTCAAAAACTGATACAGTTAATTTGTAAACCATTCAATATACTTTCCCTTTCTAGATCTTTTTGGATCATTATTCCACTCAGAATGTGTAATAAGTTAATGTTATCGATTGCAGGCATATCACATATCTAATACCCAAATATTGCAATCTTCATATATGATAACAACCCAATAACATACAATTCCAATCTGACTATATAGCATATACAAAACATGTACTTTCAACATGCACACCAAACAGTCAAAAGTTAGGTGAGGAATCCCAAAGCAATGACGAAGAATTATCAAACATTAACAGCTTTTCCACTGAGCAGACAACCACGAAAAAACAGCAGCTTAGCAACATCAGGTTAGTGGGAAACCAAGCTATAAGTATCCATCAAGGAGTTGTTGATTACTTAATAGTACCAAACAATTTCACATAAAGCGAAAAGCAAATTCCTTGACAGCATAGGATTCCTCAATAAAATTCAAGTTCAAACATATAGATTTTATCTATGCAAGAAGATAAACAATAATAATCCTTTCTCTTTAAAAAAGAGTTAATCTTTGGTTTAGGTTAATTTTCAAGTGTAAGCTTGTGGTAGATTCTGAACAGCTTTGAAAATTGACAACCACTCAGTGAAATATACTCCAAAAATAAAATGTAGATATATTTAAAACAAAAAGGTAAACATTTAATTCACAAATACAGATAAAAAAGAGGTAAATCTTGACAAAGTAGCAAATATGTTGTCAAAACTTACGTTCACTCTTTATCATATCAATTATATCATTATATTCACACAATCACACACACTCACCAAAAACAAAAAAAAAAAACTTAATTAATAGATAAAAGAACTAGAAATCAGCAACAACATATACATACTAGTTTACCTTCAAACGCTCCAACTCATCATGTCGCACCTCATATTGTATCGGCACCTCTGCCAGGCCTAAACATATATAAACTAGTCATCTTATGCAGAAACACAGAAGAAAAAAACAAAATTGGATTTAAGAAGTGCCGATCGTACTACATACCAGATACTAGGGTTTCGGATTGAGAATTTCGGGAATAATCCTCGATTTCCATGGGCGAAGTGTCCAAATCACTTACCTCTCTTTGATCATCAGTCGCATCATCATCAAATTCATCTTCATTTACGGTACCGGAATCTTCTCCGTCGTCGTTGTCACTGTACCTCTTCCTTTCTCGGGTTAAAATTTCAAATTGAGTTGCTTCAGAACTCCGATCACTGTCGTCGTCCATGGCGGAAGGGAATCTGAAGGAGTCGAGTAAAATGAAGAAGGTAATGAAGATATCGAGGATTTTATTTCTTGTTCGCAAGTGTTTTGCTCTTTGTCAAGAGGAAGAAAAGTCGTTTCAGACGGGCAGTGTACTTGCTAATTATGAACACTCATCATTTATTAAGACTATCTGCAATGCAAAGGGCTGCATTTACTACATGCAGCCCAGTCATCACTGTCACATCAGCTTTTTACCTATTATTCCCACATGCACTCTCTCTCCTCTTTTTAACTCCAACCCATCATTCTCACATGCACCCCATTTGTACAAGTGATTATTTTAAATGTACAAGTAAACAAAGCTTTTTTTAGTGTTGGGCCCACCA
>WOUH02000022.1:771662-785222 GCA_009936405.2 Stevia rebaudiana | reverse complement strand
TATATAATTTTAAAAAATTACATATAAAATTCCAATCCGCCTAGTTCCGATTAATCCCGACTAATCCCGATTAATCCTTAGGCGGTACCTCACTGCCTAGGTAGCGCCTAGCACATTCTCCAACATTGCTCTTAAATAATAATATTACTTTTTAAAAAAATAAATACATTTTCTATGTCCTATTAGATTTACTAATTACTACAGTATTTTATATACATAGATCATATATCAGTTTCTTTATATCGTTGACTAACAACCATTTTCAACCCATCCCTACAATATAGAGAAAGTCACTCACATAACTTAAGAAAACAAAACAAAACAAATGTGAATGCTCTAATATAAGTCGTATTACAAATGTTAAAGCTTACCTGAAAAGGGAAATGGTCGGGGCCACGGGCCGGTGCTGAATTAATCTGGACCGTTCCTGTTTCCATCGCGTCACTGATCAAAATTGCTTTGTTGATGTCCTTGGTGAACACGCATCCCTGTCATTTGGTCAAATGTTTACGTTCTATAAAAGTAACACATTGTATATACATGATTTTAAACCGGTCATGTTCTTCGGAATTAAGAACAAAAAATGCATCAAACACGTTGTAAGGTACAAGTTTTTAATGCATTATTCCTGACATATCTACCTGAAGACCGAAATTGCTAGCATTGCAATGGTGGATCCCTTCTTCAATGGAGTTGATCCTAATAACGGGAACGATGGGCCCAAAAGGCTCCTCCCATGCTATTCGCATGTCGGGACGAACATTATCGAGTAGCAACGGCCAAATGAGGTTTCCTTCGCGCTTATACTCTTGGCAAAATGTTGCTCCTTTTTCCTTTGCATCCTTAGCCAACCCCTCGATAAAATTTGCTGACGACTCTGATACGACTGGGGTGATGTCACAATCTTCCTCGGGTGGACCCACCTTCAGTTTCGCCACCTTGGCATTGACTTTCTCGACTAGCGCATCTGCAACCGATTCCATCACCAAAACCACCTTAACTGCAGTGCATCTCTGCCCACTATAAACATGCTTAATCAATTATTGGAATCACATTAATTTAGCAACTGAAGTTTCATATGCCAAGTATATGCAATATAAATTCGTTTTCTAGTTTTACTTTTAGTTACCTGTATGAAAAGCCTCCTTTTATGATATTTGCTGCTACCAAATCTAGATCGGCATCCTCTAGCACGATGCAAGCATCCTTTCCTCCAAGCTCCATCTGAAGTGGCACCATGCCTGCTTTCTTTGATATCGCGATTCCAGTGTCTCCACCTGTGAAACTGGAAACAAAAGTAATTTAATAACATTCCGTTTATAAAGATTTAACATGAAAAATTTTACCCAATTACAAACTTATACAAAAGCCACTGCATACATGTTCTGTACCTACATTATTGATTGATAAGTGCGAACAAATAGGGACCTTGGTTACATGCTTGTTAGCTACTAAACATGAACTCCACTTCATCATGTTCAAAACTACTATGTGCTACGATACCCCAAACGGCCATTTGATATTTTTCAAACGTCTTTATCTTCTGGGATAAGGGTAAGGTCTCATCCCCAAACCTTGCTATTCTGTGTGCCGGGTTTGTTTGTTTATTACCAAACATTTCAAGGTACAAACATCACTTCACTAGCCTAAGGTAACATATGAAATGTAAATAAGTTACCTTATACAGTTAACTCCGGGATGCATAGTCAGGAAATCTCCGATCTCTGATCCTTTTCCGGTGACACAGCTTATTAGGCCTTTAGGAAAACCAGCCAAGTGAAAGCATTGCACCATATGAAGACAAGCCACTGCACCCTGAAATAAATATTAGAAAAAAAGGTTTCAGAGAACCGAAAACAATTTATAAATTCTAAACAACATACATATGTACGTGTCATAAAGACTAGACCTGAGTCGGAGGCTTGAGGACAAGAGAGTTTCCTGCAATAAGCGCCGGACCAATTTTTGAGACAGCAAGATTCACTGGATAGTTGAAGGGAGGTATGGCCAAGACAACCCCGAGTGGAATCTGTCATAGTTCGGTATTAATTACAGATTAGAATAAATCTTTTTTTGGGAGCTTCAGTCCAACACACGTGCAAACACGTATTGTATTTCTCTAAGGGCCCGGTCGAATGCATTTTGTATTTTAAAAGGAATCCTATAATTTCCAATTTAAATTGCATTTCCAATTCTAATTCAAATTCCATTTCCAACAAATTCCATGAATCAAACAGGGCCTAAGGGCCCTTTTGGTTCGTGAAATTTCTTGGGAATCGAATTTGAATTGTAATTGGAAATGGAATTTGAATTGGAATTTATAGGATTCCATTGAAAATACAAAATGTGTTTGGTTGTATATGTTAAGGAATTGGAATGTACGTTCGTGGCGAACAGTGGTGGCAATCGGTGGCGGTGGTTGGCGGGGGGCGGTGGCGGCAGGTGGCAGAAAGCTGTGGCGGCAGGTGGCAGGAGGCGTTGGCTGCTGGTGGTGGCAGTAGGCGGTGGCGTTTGGTGGCGGTAGGAGGCGGTGGTGGCAGGAGGCGGAATGTGGCAGTGGTAGCGGGTGGCGGTGACAGGTGGTGGCGGGCTGTGATGGCAGGTGGCAGTAGGCGGTGGTGGCGGCGGTGGCGGCGGGTGGTGGCGGAAAGTGGTGGCGACGGTAGTTGGGGCGGTTAGTGGTAGTAGATAACACATTCCTATGAAATTCTCCAAAATCCTTTGGAGCATGGAAGGAATTTGAATTCAATAAAGTGTGGGATTTGGTTGGAATTCATTTCAATTCCAATTTCAATTCCTTTTTGATAGCCAACCAAACACAACAAGTGACGGATTTTAAATTCCAAATCACTTCAATTCCATTCAATTCCGTCCAACCAAACGGGCCCTAAGTGTTTGATGAAAACTGAATACCAAATTAATGTACGTGGTGTACCTTTGAAGTAAGGCAATATTTAGTTCTCTCATTGCCTGGAAAACTATCAGAAACCAAGAACTTGCCTTCTCCAAGAATCCTAACCCCTTCCTCAGCACAATATGATATTAAATCCCCCGATCGAACCACCTATATTACAATGTACAACTTTTAGGACATAAAATACAAGTCAATATAAACTTGTTTTTCTATCTTTTAGGCTCGAAAATACGTTATTTAGATGCCCAGTTAAGAGGTTGAAGTAGAAGAAAAATACATGCTTGACATTTGGGAATATGCATTTTTAGATGAAACTTGTGTGAAACATGCAGTATTAAGTTGTATATTAGACTACATCTTTTTAATGCTTGTTTCCCTGGTATTGAAAGTTGTATCTAAGAAATGCATTTTCTGTAGAATTATAACGTGCATTGTTGAGTTTTTTTTGACGATTAGTTGATCCTAATTTAATTAGTTTGAATGCGTAAGTTTAAAAAATATGAAACAAAAGAATGTTGGATAAAATGTTTGATAGTTTCTCGAGTCACAAAATTTGTGCAATGTTTGAATTAATAAGAGTTGTCATCAATATTTATTATATATTTAATTAAACAAAAGTTTATATCATTGATTATTTATATATAATTTGAATATGATTGGAAAACTTGGTTAGCAAAAGTAAATTGAATATAGGGCTTGTGAGTTATCTTGAATTATTAAAATCAATATCTAGTCTTTTTTATGTTTGTGAGTGATCTTGGCCTACAACAACTAAACAATGCATGATCATGTGAATTTTTGGGCCACCATTTTTAATCCAGTCCAATCTTAATACTATACCATTATTCAATTTATTACTCGAATCGTCAATCAGATAAGACCAGATACTTAAAAAATATGATGACTGATATGCAAAAATGAGATATACCTCAGTGACTGAATCCTTAGCGGGTTTCGCAATCTCCTTAACGAGGCACTCGGCGATGGGAGCCTTGTGCTCCTTAAGAATAGCAGCCGCCTTGTGAAGAAGCTCGGCTCGCTTCCATAAAGGTGTTTTTGCCCATTGTTTTTGAGCAATTTTTGATGATTCAATTACTTTGTTCACCTCTTCTTGTGTACATGCTAATAAACAAAACCATGTTTATAACAGTTCTAACAACCATTTATGTTGTATGTGGATATGTTTTTTTAAACAATCAAAGGTCTTTTGTAACTCCATTTAAACAATCTAAGATACATTGTCTATATAACTCTCACGCTACATCAAGTCATCTTTTAATTATTATCATCATGTTAATTTGAGGAAACTTATAAATTCATTTTGTCTGTACAATTAAGTTTAAACTTTAAATGTGTTGCTGGGTATCTTTTAAAGAGCATCACTACATTAATTTATGAATAATATTGAAATTTATATAATACGCAATCATTTTTTTATAGTTAAAAATACAAACACACTAAAAACCAAAATAAAAAAAATGAGACTCGACCACGTTGTGGTAAAAATCGATGTATGTGTGTTTCTCTGTGTCTCATGTTTATTTGCGTTGATTTCATGTTTCTTATTTTGGATGTTTTGATAGTTTTAAAGTTATAAAATGCCCCAAGGTTTATCAAAGATACGAAGGTACAATCTCAGCTCCATAAGGTACAAATAGGATAGAAGTTGTAGAATGGAGAATTAATCAAGATATACCGCTGTTCTGCAGCCAACCAAGTGTCATGCGTCCTTACTTTTAAATCAATCTATTAAACTATGATGTGGGACAAAATTTTACTTTTTTTACGGTGATCAAATTTTACTTCACAAACAATGATCGTTCTAGGCTAGACCTGAACTTGATATATATATATGCTCTGAGTAAAATGAAGGTTAAAAGATGTTCTGATCAGTGTAATTAAGGTTAAAAGTGTACCTTGAACCTTGTACTGAGTGGTTCTGGTGGTCGGATTAATAATGGCAACAGATTTGCCAGAAGCAGACTTCTTCCATTCACCATCTGTGTAGTATTTGAACACTTCTCCTTCTATTATCTCTTCAAAAACACTAGTCCCTGCCATCGATATTATTTTCGAGTTTCCTCTCTCTACTACCCTTATCTTCTCAAGTGTGTTTTTGTGTGGTGAGAGAAAAAGATTGGAATGAATGGTGTATGGGTTTTGTGTTGGTGGGTATAAATATTGGAGGAAGGTGAGCCACACTCTATGGCATGCATCCGAAGTGAAAATATTACAAATGTAATCATTGAAGTAGACAAAACATTAGACATCAGTGGTGTTTTAAATCACAAAAAATCATAAAATAAAATAGTAACGAGGATTCATAAGTATGTTAATTAAGTCAATCTATCATTTTTTTGTATCTCAAAAAACTACTTAACTTTCGGTATGTGTTTTAATCTTGTGAAAAACTAAAGTTTTTAAACTTTAGTGATGATATGTCATTGATGTGACAAGTTTTATTTTATTTAAATTAATGCATATGACATGGAAATTCATGGATATTAAATGACATTACATGGCTTTTAACTTAAAAAGAAATATTTAAAAATCCTAATTTATTCAGAAAACTGAATTTGATATATGTTAGTGGATAAATATGTTATAGATTGTGTATTACATAGGTTAGTGGATAACTTGTCTATTATAAACGAAAAATGTTAAGATTGCAAACGTTAGGGATGAAAACTGTTAAGATTTGAAACGTCACAAATTTTTAAGACTTAAAACATTATAGACGAAAATTGTTAAGACTTAAAACGTTATGAGATGATTTATGTTAACGGTGGAATGAAACTGTTAAATATTGCAGATGTCATAGATAAAAAATGTAATTTACTCTTTTAAATAGATAATTTTAAATTAATTGATTTTGAAATATAATTATATTTTATAATTTAAGATAAAATGAAAATGTAAAAAAATTCAAAATTTTATAAAATAAATTGTTTTGGAATAACCAGAAAATGTCACATGGCGTTATGAACGAAAATTGTTAAGACTTAACACGTTATGAGATGATTTATGTTAACGGTGGACTGAAACTGTTAAGTATTGCAAACGCCAATGATATAAAATGTACTTTACACTTTTAAATAGATAATAATAAATTTAATGATTTTGAAATATAATGTATCTTATAATAATTTAAGATAAAATGAAAATTTTAAAAAAGTTCAAAAATTATAAAATAAATTGTTTTGGAATAACCAAAAAATTAAATGTCACATGGTATTTTTTTTTAATGGGTTATTAAAGGTAGATTTAAATACCTTCCTTTTAAGAATAAAAAGATAAGTAAAAATAATAAAACTATAACCTATATATACATACATACATACATCTATACTCCTTTAATATACATATTAGAGAGAGAAAACCATGGGTTTTAAGAGATCCAGAAATGTACAATAATTTGAAGCATGATGTACAATCATTTGATGCATCTTTAAGAAATTTAAGAGTATCCATGGATCATATTTGTATCCATTTAAGCCTTATGTCGGATATTGTTAAATGAATTGAGATGGGGCAAAAAGTGGCAGGGTGTCCAATGAATTGTTAGGCAGACTCACGTGTCTTCAAAGTCGCAGCCCCCTTCCCTTCTTCAGACTTTCTTCTTTAGAAACCATCTGAGCATCAAGCAAAAAGTTACCTGCAAATTCGTTTACTTAAAACTGGAAATTCTTTTACATGAAACAAAAAGTAACCAAGCACTTCTATGAATCGAGAAGGTCAAGATGTATCTTTTTCTTCTCAGATGTGTCAATTACACCAGAATGGATTTCACGCCGAATTGATTTTGAATTTCAAATCTCAAATTCGCAGATGATTCGGGTGTATATACTAAAGAAGAAGGCCCCCATCCTGTTCTTTTCTGCTTTTCGATTGATGATTCACTAAAATGGAGGAATTCCCTGTCTCTGAATCGGTAAGAGATCCCACATCTCATCCTATTTCAAAATTCAAACAAACTTCATCTCCCTATTCTTTCCACCTTCGGTCTCCCAACCTTCAGAAGAACCCTAAATTAAATTCACATCGTTGTTGTCGACACCACTTCCAGCACCATCTACACCATTGATCGATCGGTGATCCCAGCCACCGTCTACACTGTTCGGGAATTAGTAAACGCGAAAGAGACACACACTTCTTATGTGTGCAGCCATAACAGATGAGAGAGATTCAGGTTTGGGGGCAGCGCCGCAGCAGGTCATCTTCTCCGGCACTTGCCGACTTACCTCCAACGGTCAATCTCTCAGCCGGTTGCACTAGAATGCGTTGCAGAGATGCATTGAACACCAGATGTTTGGCTAGGTAACTCTCAATAGTCTATATTTGAACTCTACAGGTACATGTTAGATGAAAAATAATTTACTGAATGTTTTGGTTATGTAAATGATTTCATACTTAATGGCTTTTGATCTTTACAGGTATCGTATACTCTAAATCTGTAAATGAGTGACGAGTGGATTTCAAATTTTAAGGTATTCACTGATAATCTTTCTTTTGATTTATTAGGTCTTTTTGAATCCTATTTAATATCCTTTAATGTAGGTAATGTTACATTTATAAGTAAAAACAATTAACCCGAAACTGAAAATGCATAACCTGAAGCAAGAATGTTAACTAGCTTTACATGTTTAGTTTTGAACTAATTAACAGTCAGTTTTTTGGCAGCGAATTTATGATATAGCAAATTACATGTTTAGAGATTTTGTGAACTAATTACGAAAACCATAACATAGCAAATTACAGTTTTTTGGCAGAAAATTAAAAGTCAGTTTTAAACTAATTACATGTTTAGAGATTTAGTGCAATTTACAGATATAGCAAAAGCAGTTCCAGAACAGTTGGTTGTGGCATAAACATTGCAAATGAAGGTTTGGCTTTTTTGACTTCTTTTCATGGCTTGCATTATTTACTTTAACCATCTTCATGCTAATTCACGTTAATCTTTCTTAATTCCATATCCACATAAAGAAATTCTTTTTGTTTTGTCTTTCATATTCTCATAATGTGACTAAAAATTTTTTGTCTGAAAGAATTGTTGTCAGCCACAAAAGTTATAGCATTTTTCTTGATCATGTTTTGTTAATCTTTCGTGAGTATTAATTGTTATTCTTAAGGTTAAAAACATGGTTAATGTGGCACCAAATAAAGCAGCCCCTGTTGTTAGAAAGCCTGTCAAGGAATCAAGTAGCGCTGATGAGTCTGATCATTCATATGATGCAGTAAGTTGGGTTTGTTAAAAGTTGTTGCGTTATTTAATTATGTCATTAGTGAACCAATTATGCGTTCCTTTAAATCATAAATGTTTTTAATATTATGGTTACTAAAACTAGCAAGATTATGTCGATTTACCAATTGTAGACCTCTTTTGTTTTTGTTTTTAATTCTTCATTTTGTTTCTTTTTTCCATTTGATCAAAACTGTGTTTGTTTATTTAGGAGGCTTTAGTGTGGAGGTTTTGGAGTTAAAGAACATAAGCTGCACTCATTTGTTAAATCTGTTCCGTGAAACATAAGCAAATAATGTCAAATGTATTGTAAGGTAATCTTCTTTCATATCAAGAAATGAATACGTTCTTCCTTTTGTTAACAATTTTAGGTTTCGATATATTTTTTCCTATTTTGTAACTTTGTTTTTATAAAATTCTTTACAACTCATATACACTGCAGAGCTTTTTCAAGAATATAAGAAATTGTTATCTGGGTAAATTTATGCATAAACACCAATGAATGTGTATTGTGGTTGAGCTATTTTTATTTTTTTTTGTTCTTAAATCTTGAGTTTGAATGAACACTTTGCATAAGACCTTAGTTTCTGCAGAAAGTACTACCAACGCAATAAGGTCTATGAAATCCACTCCAAAAGTCAACAAGTTTCAATTGATGGTCAAAAGCTTTAATTTCACATGTTTTTTATACCATTTTTGTTTTGATTTTTTTATTGATTTAATAATCTATGCAATATTCAGATGTTTCATTTGTTAGATGAACTTGATAAGAGAAAAAGAAGCTGGAAAGCTTCTTGATGGGCGTAAGAAATGAAGAGGAAAATATTGACGGTTTCTTTTTCTACCTAACGATGGTTTGGTTTCTGGTGCCAGTATGGTCCAGTTTGTTGGTCAAGGTCAACAAGGTTGATTGGTTACTTTTGTGTTTTAGTTAGCCCCTTAAAAAAAACTTGTGGTTTAAGACTACTGCAAACAACCCTAATCAAGCCATCTTTAGTGATAGTTGTTGCTGGTGCAAATAACGTATTTAAGATGGGTTTATGATAAGTTTTTGAGATATTTTTTCCAGCTTTTTAACACCATTATTTGTTGTAGGCATTTGTGGATATTGTTCTCACACTATGTGAAGCTTGGGGACTCGGTTATCATTAATATGATATTATAATTTACCATTGTTCAGGTTATTGTAGAGCTTCCAGCTAATATGTATGCTGCCAATGGCTGAAAAAGGTCAATTTGATATTACAAAGTTACGGTGGATATGAGATTGATCTATGTTTTATTACAAAGTTTGAGTTTCTTTTTTATTTGATTTGGATTTGTTTGTACAATTAGGTGGTATTGTTGATTTGGCATTGGATTTTGTGAATAAGACACAAACAGATGGTTTTGAATTTGGATTTAGTTAGCTGTAAGGTTTGGGTCTTGGTGCATAAAGATTGAATATTGAGTTAGTTTTTATTAAAACGCTAAAGTATACCATTTTGCAAGTGTTAATTTCTTTAAAAGGTTGATGGCGTTGGTTTGAATTTGACTAGCGTGCATTGGTTGTCTGCTTGTGGTGTGGGTTCAAGCTTTAAACTGCCAATTGGTATTTTGAGTCCATCTTTCTCAAGTTTGTTTGACTTTAAAAAAAGCTCATGGGCAAATGGTCCAGCTACACATGTTGGTTTGCAACTTGATTTTTCGTAGTTTGATATTAACTCGGGACATTTTTAATCCCATTTTTTTAAAATGATCTCAACAAGATCTGATGGTTCAACTAAAAACCCCTGAAGCATTTTTTGGAAAACATGGAATATATACAAAATATCACGAGACAATTTGAAAAACTAATAGAATACATACGAGTAACCATTTGTAAATTGTTGTTGCCGTCGCATCGCGCGGGTATCCTACTAGTAGCTTAATATGTGTATCTTGAATTATCCTGAAGGATCTTGAATTATACTGAATTATCCTGAGTTATGCTGAATAATTCCAGGATCCTGAACTATTCTGATATACTATGCTGTTAATCGATCTTTTCTCTATATAGTTCAACTTGTGCTTGCATGTAGCTTATTGTGGACTAAGTCTTACATTAAAAGTCAGGATATAGTCAAAGAAAACGTGTGAACATGCATAAATACTAGGAAAAAGTGTTGAACAAGTCTCCAATGGTTAAGGATGACTCATGCTGACTAGATTGAACCTAAAGACTCGGGATTTAGTTGAAAGTAATTGATACACGTGCTTAAATGGACGTGGGGAAGGTGCTATACGCGGATCAATGACATGGCAGCAGTTATAGAGAGAATAAGTCAGGATAACTCCAGGATACTCGGAGATATTGTTATTTATTTTACTATAAATAAGGAACCGATGGTCATAGGCAAAACACACATCACACCTCACTTTTACTCGACACTTAGCATTTCTTGCTCACTTTTGCTCTCTGCTCTCTGCTCTCTACTCGTTGTTCTTCGATTTTGGGCAATACACTTAGCGTATTTGGCGATTATCACTTAGTTCAACCATCGGTTTGCTTTGTATTGTATTTATTTCATTTATTTATAATATTACTAGACAAGTGATTCTTTGGTCACTTGTCCGAGGTTTTATATCGGCAATCTGTAAGGATTAAGGGCTTTCCTCACTAAAACTCCTTGTTGTTACCACTTTTATGTTCTGTTTTTGTTAACTTATCCTTAAGGATACTTATGGATATTGAAAGATAATAAAGGATATTAATGGATAATTTCATTCAATCATTAATTCGATACATTTCATCTTTAGATAAACACTTAGCCTCACCTAACTAGTTTGGAAAATCTAAATTGACACTTGTTAATTTTTGACCAAAATAATTTGACGCCCACCGTGGGGCAAAAAGTGTTTTCATATCCTTAAATTAACGTACCCCTACTTTTAAAGGATTTTTAACAAAAAAATGTCTTCTCAACCAAAGACATCGTCTACTCCGGTGTTCTCATCCACAGTAGCATCTAGCGGCTCCACTCAACTTCCGGTGTACTCTTCAAGCAGACCAACGGCAGCTACCAAGAGGACAACAGTTGTATCGGAAGCAATCCCAATGTCAAGGGTAACATCACAATATCCTATACTTGCTTCTAATGACGATATCCTGTCAACTTTGCATCAGGTACAACAGCAAATGATTCAACAACAAGAAACCAACAAATTCTTTATTGATCAAGTCAAAAAACTGGGTGAAAAAGGGAAAGAAAAAGCTTATGAGTACACCTCACTGATGCCGAGGAACATAGACATTGGATACTCAGGATCGGCTGGGGGACAGGATCCTGATATCCTGCCAATGCAGACTCAACCCTCATATCCTGAGATATTCAGAATGAGCAGTTATCCTGATGGATCCCGAAGATCGATATACTCCCAGAGCTACAGGGATCCTGAAATTTCAATTCCACCTCCACCTCCAAGGATATAGGGTTACGGTACCTCTAATACTTGTAATCTAAATAACACTAAGTATGATCTTACCCAGGATACAGGTATGACTCCTCAAGTTGCCAAGGAGCTGAAAAGGTTGCAGGATATCATATCAAGCGTTCCAGGAATTATCAAACAGATTCCTGAAGTATCCTCAGCAACTCACACATTATCCCGATTTGCACCACCTATCTGTGATGCAGAAATACCGAAGAGGTTCCAGACCCCTAAAATGAAGTTGTATTACGGCACGTTAGATCCCGAGGCTTCCGAGATAAGTGAGTGCGAAGCAAACTTCACTTTCTGACATTAATGGCATTCGCTAATTTTTATCACCGACTCCAATTCTCGAAGCCATTGATGTGTTGCTGCTGCATCTTGTTTTCCATCAAACGGTTTTGGATCGTAACTTTTAAATGTTTTATAGTCACATCCTTTCTTTACTAGTTCAGCTCTTGTAGCTGATATTGGGATGACTACGTGGCCGACATTTTCATCAATCGTTGTGCCAGCATCTACATCAATATGGGTACCGGTACCAGATGGTTCGCCGTTACCCTCTTTCTCATGTCGACGAATCTCTGCAGCAATTGATGGAATGACCGCCTGTAGTATTCGTGCGAAATTTCCTTCCATTTTGGTTTGTTGATTGTGGCTTTCATTATTTTCTGGACCATTGACGTTAGTATCAACATGCAGTCATTCTTCAGTATTTGGATGTGCACGAGTGCTACGTCTTCCAACTGGTGGTGGTCTTGCACCCTTAGTGGCACTTCTAACACGTCCTTGTCCTCTACCAACCATCTACAATCAAGGTTTTGAAATAATTTAATAATCACATATCTGGTTCATAATTTGGAACAATGATGGATAATACATAATTAAATATAAGGTCTAGAACGCAATTAGTCATTTACCATGACATCACGTTCCATCTTATTCTCCAATATGTTTATATTAAATGTTCCAATTCCTTTCCTATTAATATAAAGGTCTATAACATTTACCTATCGCATTCTCACATAAGATAAGCAAAAATTAAGCATTATTTGCAAAGACAAATTCTCAATTGCAGTAGCTAATTGTAATTGACAATTTATCTTTACTCATGTGTCTTAAGTTTCACCTATCCCATGCTTACTGCATCTCTTGTGGCTGGCATCTGCTTGCTTTGACTGGCATTCTTATCCTATCCCAGAGTCCTAGTTTAAGTTTAGTTACCACTTCAGTACCTAAATCTCTTAAACCAAGTCTCTGATACCAACTTGTGACGCCTGTCTCTCGGGATACGCTACGTCATCGGATTTACTCATGAGCACAATAGTCAAATAGAGATAACTCAATTGCAGCGGAAAATTTAAACTTTCATTAATAAGTAAACCCGTTTACATAGCCGAAGGCTTTAAACAAAATTTACATATCATTACTAAACTATGCCAGTCTTGATCAAAATCGATAGCCATCCAGATATGCCATTCCTTAGCCCCGTCTATTCGGTACTTAACTCTCATTAACCTAATATACATGCTAAAAGTGATCAGCTTACGCTGATGAGTTCTAAGTTTTAACATCTTTATAAATAGTTATCCGTACATAAATTTATATCATTTAAACGTTCGCAAACATTTATTAACCAATATCAATTTATATCCGTTAATCAAAACAAGTTTTAGCAACAAATAGGCAAAGTAATTCACTACAGTGATTCCTTATATACTAGCAGCACGCCACACTACAGACCGTAAGCAGCCGTCGCTACTTTTAACCACGTGGTGTACAACTGATAACGTCTCATTTTTCAGAGACTCCGTATACTGACTAGTATTTACTGTAGGACTATTGGTGTGTTGTGACGCCCCAAATTCCATGGGCTCGCCATGTCATCGGATTTACACAAAACACAAGGTCTAAACAGAATTACACAGCAGCGGAAATAAAACTCAAATATATATAT
>WOUH02000022.1:726775-740709 GCA_009936405.2 Stevia rebaudiana | reverse complement strand
TTCTTCGACCAGTGAGACTTGAATCGGAGTAGCATCAATGTTGTCAGAAGGTTCCATCTGCGTCGGAGAATGGAGAATGTTCGATCGTAGTAGTGAATCGTCGATCGGAGTAGTGAATCGTCGGAAGAAGCTATCTGAAGGTTCGTCGGAGAATAGAGAATCAGGGAGGGAGAGGGAGGGAGAATGACGTTTGAGTGATCGAGCGTGGGTTTTTTTGTCAGAAGGTGGACGATAATACCCTGCCCTCTTTTCAAAGTTCCATTTATTTACAAAATTGCCACCGCGTTCATCTCAGCCATTGATCAAAAATTCCAATGGTTAGGATTCATCCTTACCCTACTCACTCTAAGGCCTCTCCCTAGTATAACCTCACCCATGTATTATAATCATTTTACAAAATACGGAATGTACAAAAGATCGTGCGCAGTTATCCTTTTGTAATTTAGGCAAAAAGTCCTAACGCAGAGCATATCCTTTAATTACCACATGTATGTAATATGAAAACAACCAAAATATCTAATATCAAAAATAGACTTTTGATCTAAACAAAGCACTCAACTTGACATAGAGGACAAACTAAGGTGTTAGAAATTAGTATATAAAAATTCATATATTACTTTAAAAAAAGGTGATAAATAAGGTTATTATAACCAAAAATCACTCAAATTTCACAATCAGCTCTAACCAAAATAGAATTTTTTTTTTAAAAAAAAACCAATAATCAAATGAAAACTGCCATATCATAGAGCATTTCATAAAGTTGCTTTTTTACGGGCATAAGCAATTTTAATGCATTAATAAACCCAATCTCATATTCAGCGGTTGCTGGCGGCTTGGGGGATGATGACAGTTTCCGTGAGCTTATGCTTCCACTTTTGTCCAACCACTGGGGAAGGTTGTAGACGGGCATTTCACTGTTGCGGTCAAAGTCTTATACTTTTTAGGGGTTGCACCTTATGTTAAGGATACTTTGAAATCATTAGTGGGTAAGCATCACATCCTACCCCCTCTAGTTATGTCTCCTTCCTTACTCTTTGAGCCTTCTCTTGTTGCGGATGTTAATACCGTGTTTGTGTGCATTATGTCATTCCCAAAAGGCACCTCTTTTGGGTGGGACGAATTGAGGGCTCAACACATTTTGGATGCATTTTGTGGAGTGGGTCCGTGATCGCCGTTGGGTTGCTTAGGGACATTATGGTGATGATTAATTTATGTTTAGGTGGGAGGAGGTGTTCTAAAGTTTTGGCGGAGTTTGTTGCGTCTGCCCCCCTCACACCGCTACTAAAACCAGATAATGGAATTAGACCTGTTGCCATGGGTATGATTTGGAGGAGGTTGCTCTTTAAGGTAGCAATGAGGGGTGTTAGGTAGGAGATTACTAAATACCTTGGTGATTTCCAATTTGAGGTGTGAGTCCCAAGTGGGGCGGAAGCTGTGCTCCATAGCGCAAATAGGTTCTTAAATGAGTTTCACTCAGATGGTCGTTGGCTATGATTAGCTTACCTGTGAACAAACCCTAGATTCCGGGTAGTTAAGCGATACTAATGCAGAACAAACGGGTATATGATTTAATCCAAATGCTTTCTGTTTTAACTGTTGAAACTCATGATTTAATTGAAACTACTAACTTATTGAAACTTGTACTTATTGAAACTATGATATAAACTCTTTTTATACAAACCTTTGAACTCAAGAACCTCGTTTTGAAACGTAAACCAAAGTGTTAAAATGGTTAAGCTTTGGCTTTTGTTTAGTTTCATGGTTTTAATAAAAAATTAGAAAGTATATCGGAAGTCACGAATAGGAAACCCAAAATATAAGAAAAATGCAATTAGGCAAGCAGATATATGCTATCATAGTAATTAAAACTGAAAAGTCCAAAGGCTGATGGTATTGTTGGGAAAAAATCTACTTTTATTTAATAACCGGGCAACTGCGTAAGATGTTAAGATATAACAGATAATCAACACAACAAATCTACTTATATTAGACAACTAAACTGTGCTGAATTTGTGTCCATTCACACCCATATGAAAAAAAACCAAGTCTGGAAATTAAACAAGAACGTGGAAATAAAATGCAATTAAACTAAGTCGAGATCTGACTAAGAACTCTAATCATCTGCTCTTTGCCTCCATCATCAAGCTTCATCTTCTTGATCTTTCCTTTGTATTTTATCACCAAAATCACCGCCATTGCATTGTCTCACATGTTCGCTTCAATATCAGCCTTGTCGAAATCCGCCCCCACCGGCTTCCAATAGGAGCAATCCAACTTGTTGGAGGGTGGTTTTGTACTCAGCGTCCAATTCAATAACAAACAGATAACGGCCTCTGCGATCCATTATTATGTTTTCACGAATCATACCACCGAATGGGATATGATAGATCATTCCCACCCTGCTCTCTTTCATTTCTATGTCACGTTTCTTGACATTTACACACTTCTTTTTTCAGTTCTGAAGCAAGATTTTGTACGAACTTGTTTTTATCCGTTCCAATGTCCAAACGGAACGATGAGCCACCACACTTCAGTTTGGACATTGAAACGGATAAAAGCAAGTTCGTACAGGATCATGCTTCTAGACTGAAAAAAAAGTGTAAAATTGTCAAAAAGTGTGACATAGAGGTGAACGAGAGCGGGGAGGGAATGATGTATCATGTCCCGTTCGGTGGTATGATTCGTAACAACGTAATTATCGATCGTATAGGGATTATCAGTTTATTATCAAATTGGATGCTTAGCACAAAATCACCCTCCAACAAGTTGGATTGCTCATATTGAAAGCCGGTGGGGGCGGATTTCGACAAGGCTAATATTGAAGCGAACATGTGAGACAATGCAATGGCGGTGATATTGGTGAAAAAATACAAAGGGAAGATGAAGCTTGATGATGAAGGCAAAGAGCACATGATTTGAATTCTCAGTTAATTCTCAACTTACTTTAATTGCATTTTATTTCCACGTTCTTGTTTAATTTCCAGACTGTGTTTTTTTCATATGGGTGTGAATGGACACAAATTCAACACAGTTTAGTTGTCTAATATAAGTAGTTTTGTTGTGTTAATTATCTGTCATATCTTAACATCTTACGCAGTTGGTCGGTTATCAGATATAAGTAGATTTTTTTTTCCAACAATACCATCAGCCTTTAGATGTTTCATTTTTAATTACTATGATAGCATCTATATGCTTGCCTAATTGCATTTTTCTTATATTTTGGGTTTCCTATTCTTGACTTCCGATATACTTTCTAATTTTTTATTTAAACCATGAAACTAAACAAAAGCTTAACCTTTTTAGCACTTTGGTTTACGTTTCAACACGAGCTTGGTGAGTTCACAAGTTTATATAAAAAGAGTTTTATATCATTGTTTTAATAAGTTACAAGTTTCAATAAGTCAGTAGTATTATATGATAAAGACAAATTTGTATTAGGGGAAAATGGCTGCCCCCCTCTCAAATTTTTTTTTTTAAATAAAATATATATATATATATATATATATAATAAAAATAGTAATAATAAATAAATAAATTATGGAATCATATGCTTATATACATCGCCAATAAAAATAGATATATATAAAAAAAATAATAATAATAAATTTTGAGTTGAGGGTCTCTCTGGAGCAGCCTCTTTATCCTTCGGGACAAAGGTAAGGTCTGTCTCTGTCCCACCATCCCCAGACCCTACTGTGATAGTGGGATTTTACTGGGTAGGTTTGTTTATTTGTATATAGATAATATGTACAGGAAACTTGGTTCGAATCCGTTTTCCCTTTTTTTTTATTGCGTTTTCGTTTGGACTGTGTTTTTGTTCCCGTTTTTTATGAAATATTTGTATTGGGTTTAAATAATAATAATATTATTGGTAATTTTATACATATTATTTAGGCAAATTGGATTTTAATAATTTTAACTTTGATCTATTGGTCGGTAATAATCTCAACTCAAGAAATTGTTACCACCAGTCCCAATGTTTATATCATTTACTTGTAACAATCCATAACTAACGAAATCTAACTCCGTTAACATATTGCTGACGTGACATGATGTCACATCATCAAATTCTTGCCATGTCAGCAGTCATGTCAGAAAATCTTGTCATGCCAGCATGCCAAGATTTTTAGTCCTATTTACGTTGCAACGTACCAACCCCCACTTACATTATAATCTAAGTATGCCGTAAAACAAAAATATACGGGTGAAGTGATGGGATGAAGATTTTAAGGTTTAAAGTTTAGGACATTTTAATGCATGTTAGCATTAATTAACCGCATGAATTACAAATGCAAATAGAAAACTGCATATTCAAAATAATTCAAAAAATACACTAGTTCAACATAATATTACAAACACCCATAAGATGATCATACCTTTTGTCAAATATCTTGTTGATCTTTAAATGTCATCTAGATTATCAAGCACAGTATGCTTCATCTTTTACCTGAAAGGCTTAAACAATAACACAATTATGATACATTAATGATAAGATGGTTAAAGATAATTAATCATGTTTTATTTTAAAAATCCTTGTGAACTATGAAAACATGGAAACTAAGTTTATAATATCACATAGATATGTAAACTAATCTGTTTACCTGAAAACATAACTATTTTTGTGGCAGAACATACCTTAATTGTGAATTTCAGCTTTTTAAGAGATCATAATGTCCATAATCATGATAAAGAACAGTAACTGGGTTTTCATTCCCGTATTCTTGACCATATTCCGCGATAACTTTTATAGATTTAGTCTTTTTATCCCGCATATAAACTGTTATAGGCACCCTATAAACACATATAAGGGTAATTATTAAACTGCATTTAGGATTTGTCATTATAAGCATCTTTTCTTGTTGAGATTTAAACATCTAGAGTTGCATCAGATTAAATACTTTCACATGTTTACAAAATAGTAAATCCTGCCTGGTGATTTATATTTATATCAGAAAATAATAATAAAATAATACTAAAGAGTACGTACTTAAGGACATGTGATGACATAAGCAGTTCTGGTTCACCACCCCATACATGTGACCGTTGCATATGCGAGACATAAGTCTCGAAATTACCTTCAAGAAACCTGAAAAATCCGTCACAAAGTTTACTTTTTATCCACTACTTATTTTGGTTCACAAGGTTTGTTATTAATGAGAAAAGATTTATATATATAGGCACGTTCAATACACAACCAAATATAAGTTGAAAACCACGAGAATCACATAAACACTTACACACACTGCATGCATATAAGCAGGTTCCTATTAGGAATCATAATAATATGTGATAAAGATCGAATTTAAAATGCTATTTGAGCTCAATTTAAGGAAAAAAAATAATAATAATCATTATTCAAAGATTTGTCTTACCATTCAGTTTCAGTACGTCTCTTGATCAACTCTTTCACAACCTACAAATAAGATGATATTAGGTTTCATTATAAGCAATCATTAGTAAGACAAATAGACAATGCAACCAAAGAAAACTATTTTAACAAGCATAATTGGGAATTACAGCTCTAAGTTTAATCTAATCACATACAATTGTTAGAACAAATAAGATCAACATTGAGTTGTAGTTGTTGAATACGTTGGTTCTAAAATCATCAGCAAAATGAAGTTAGATAATGTTCTAAATTGGTCAGTAAAAAATCTTTAATTTAATCATTACAATTGGCATAAACATAGAAATTTATGGCATACGATTATTAAACTTTTACAAAAATTAATACAAAGGTTGAGTTGTAATTGTTTCATACCTTGGTTCTAAGATCATCAGCAAGTTCCTGAATAACATTCGTTTTGGGAACCGGTTTTCCTGCTCTCAAACAGGCACCATGAACAACAGATCGAAACAAGCATCTTCCGTCTCCAGTTATACCTGTTCATACACGAATTTCAAACAAAAATCGTTCATTTATACTGCTTAAAGAAGCATTGAGTTAATGAAGAAACGATGCGTAATCAATTGCACTGATAGAACTATAAAAGTTAGAACAGAACATACTGATCACACGGAAATCGCTACCGAACGATAATTTTCTAGGTTTTGACATGAATATTAGAGATTGAAACTAGTATAATTGGCAAACAAGTATATTGAAATGGGGAATTTTACCTGCAGAGATGAACAACCGGTGTTTGGAATGTTAAAAGTAGTTTGATCGGAGAATCAAATTCGATCTGATTGATATGAACCTTCTTTCTGATGTACGGTTTACATTCATTTCCCCTGATTGATAATTTGGTCGATCAGTAGTCAAAGTTTAAAATCACGTTTGTTAAAGATTTTATATCAGAATGGTAGAGAGAAGTGTGGGATAGAGTGATAGACCGAAAGGTTTATAAAAAAACTGATTAATATCGTTAACCCCCAATTATCGTTAATTAGTCTTGTTAGTGAAAATAAATAATCTTTAACATTGTGATTTTGATTGAAAATAAACCAAATTTAGTTACAACTAAACAAAACTGGTTAAACTTACATCGTCTAACTTAAGTATTTGACCTTTTAATTATTATATTTATATAAATGGGAGTATATAAAAAGTTTTTAATGATTACAAGTAAAAAAAAATTCAATTTGATTAATGCGTTATATCCTTATTAATTTCGGTTAATCACTCATTAACTCATCAATCGACTGCGTTTATCAATTTTTACAACACTAAATATAGGTGGTATGACTGATGTAGACAAGCTTTTCTTTGGTTACGCGTGCCAATCAAAATTGTCTATTCTTTTAGAATGTCATCTAATCAATTGTTGCTCTCAAACATTTATTTTATCTTAAAATCGTTTATATTTTAGAATGCCCTCACACCTCCCGCTATATTTTACTTTTACTTCACATATGTTTTGTTTCATGATGCACATTTTGTTTATGATATGCCCTTAATCTCATCAGAGAAGATACACCGTAATTAAATATTCCAATCAAGAAAATGTTGGTATCAAAGCATTCACATTTATCCTTATCATTTATTCATTTACAAAAACAATATAAAAAAAGTTGTACACATCTACGAAACTTATTCATCTAAAAAAACATAGATGTCATTCCTCACCCGGATCTTCATTAACTAAAAACAGTTACATTTAATTCTTTATATCTTTTATTTCCTTACAAACATTTAAAAAGGTACAAAGAATGAATAGCTATATTTTGAAAAGAATGGTTAACCTACAAATAGGAAAAATCGTACGAAGCGTAAGGAGTCATGGAAATATGACACGTGTCATCAGGTTGAGGATGAGAACGTAAAATAAATTTGTGCGCACATTTTTAATTTTTTATACATGTTCACGTACAAAAGCTGGGTAAAAAAGTCGGATTTTAATTATAAAAATTAGGTCTGTTAGTGTAAAAATACGTTATGTGGTTATGAAAAAACAAATGGTGTTTTACTTATTCATAAACAAAAAGTGGGTAAAAAACAGACTAAACCTTAAAAGATATGAACTCAAAACTTAAAAATACGGATTGCTGTTATAACAAAACAGGCTGCAATTTCAAACTGGGTAAAAAAACACGGACTAAATTAGAAACAATACGGACACGTAAAAAAAATCATACCGGTACTATACTTAATTAAATATAATAAAATTTTCTATTTTATTGTGTAGTTTTTTCTAAATAAAACGTGTAAAAGTTATTTAATTTATAAAAAACATGTGAAACTTGATTTATTTCAAAAAAATGTGGATGTTACCTTTTCCCCTTCCAGTTAGGGTGTGCATGGTTCGGTTCGTTTTTTTGCCTAAAATTAAAACCGCAACCTTATTTTAGAAAAATGTGGATATTCGGTTTATCTGTTTTTCATAACCGTTCAGTTCGGTTTTTCACCAACAATAGACAATCAATGGTAACTTACCTACAATGAGATTTCACATTGTTGCAACTATGAAACTACAACATTGATGACTATTATCTATTGTACTAATATACTATTTGACGAAGAGTTATAATGCTTCACCCCAATCTATTGTATTCATTTATGTATGATTAAATAAACAAAATTAATAAGTACACATACTTTAAATTTTGTCTTGTATAAACTATTTTCGATTATTAAATTCTTGTATAAAAAATATTTAATCTGAAAGTCTACGGTTTAGAAAGCTCGTTAAATCATCCGAAAATAACACAACCCAAACCCATCCTTAACACAAGCCGAAGCCAAACCCAAAACATTACAAACCACAAAAATATCAAAGCTATGCTAAACACAAATCAACCCAATATAAACAACCAAGTGAAGCGATTGTTAGTTATATGTTTGGTCATAAAGTAAAAATAAAAAGGTAAATCATTAGGCAATTTGGACCAAAAGATTTAAAAGTATAAACCATAAGACATCGTTTCATGATTTTCGGACTAATAGCATTGTCCGAATCAGTCGGTAAAAATCATAACAAACAAACCTCGATCTTCCTCGTCAATTGGCACCTAATTTTCCGACATTTTCACGGTACTTCAATTTTTACAACAACAATGTCTATTTCGACAAAATAACATCACATTCATCAACGGCTTCATTTCACCAAATAGTTTTATGGGTCTCGTTTCAATCTCTATACGAACACATTTCTTAGCATTTAACGGTTTTCCATCCAACACCCCCGAACTCAACCCCAACGCCACAATGACTCCTCGAAGACGTCGCATATTGTTTACTTTTGCAACGTTAATCATGTCAATGCTCCAAAAGGTAATGCAAAGAATGCATATTTCAACAAAACCGACAGGAAAAAAAGCGAAGATTTTGTATGGGATCGAGCATCATTGTTTTGCGATCCTCTCATTTTTTGATGATCATATTATTGTAACCGAATGTCTAATAGAGTCCGTTTTTCCATCAGCGACACGCGTGTTTGACAAGGTTGATGATATGGTTAAAGTTATGGAATCTTTACCTATAAAGTTTGATGATTTCTTTGATCATGATGTACCGGCTTTCATGCAACGGGTACCGTTTCTTGATCGTGTTTTTAAGAAGGCTGAGAAAGAGATCGTGATCGATATCACGTGTCATGGGTATAGAGTCGAACCAAAACTAGAAACCGAGAACTCATTGGAGTATGAAGATGTGGTTAAACCGGATCTTGAAGATGTGAAATGTGGTAAAGATGACGTGACGGGTATGTCGACACCGGTTGATAACTTGAGTCTCAAGGAAGCAATCGACGACATAAATAAAGAAAACGAAAACATGGAAGATGCAAACGGAGAGTTTCTTTATTCAGCTCGTGGAACCAGCTGTATCGATGAAATTATTCCATCTGAGGACCAAGAGGATCCTATATTTGACCTGTTTGATGCCGGTTGGCACATGTCTCCAAAAGCCCTCTCGAGCACGGCTATGTCTCCAAAAGCGCTCTCAAGCACGACTGTGTCTCCGAAAACCCTCTCGAGCACACCTGTCGGCATGAAGTCCCCTGATCGAGCCATGTAATCACTAGTAATCGTAGTTTCGGACCAGAGATCGGTTTATTATTACAATCTTATTAGTTTTTATATTTAGATAAACAAATGTGTTTCTTATCATTTTAGGTTAATAATCACCTTTTAACATGTTTCATACCGACCATTATGCATAGATAAAGTAGGTTGTCTATAAAGCTTATTTTAGTCGTACTTTAAAAATAAAATTTATTTTCTTTATTATTTGCTATGTGCATTCGTGTATTATTCTGGAACACACAAAATAACACCAAAATCTTCAACCGTTCTTTTTCTACTTTCCCTCGTTTTCTCCGTCATGCACCGTCGCAATGGGATGCACCACCACGGCCACCGTCACCGCCGCGGTTCCTTCTTCTCCGTCCACCTCTCTCTCTAAACTTCACCTCCCCCGACGGTCTCTCCTCTTCCTCTCCGCCACCACCAGCGTCTCCTTCCCCTCCATCTCCACCGCTTCACCACCACCAAAACAACCAGACACCACCATCACCGACCGCGTCTTCATGGACTTCAGCATCTGCCCCAGCTACTTCCAAACCCGAACCCTAGGATCCGATCTAGCTTCTTGCCCGGACTCCGAGCCCGTCGGGCGCATCGTACTTGGCCTCTACGGCAATCTCGTCCCAATCACCGTTTCCAATTTCAAATCCATGTGCACCGGCGTTTCCGGCTACTATAAAGGCACGTTGATTCAGAAGCTTTTTCCCGGTCGGTTTTTCATGGCGGGACGGCAAGGTCGGAGAGATAAAGGGGAAGTGAAGCCGCCGGTGAATTTGGTTACGAATACGGAGAGTATTGACCCTAAAGCGTTCCAGTTAGGGCACACGAAGGGTGGTGTTTTGTCATTGTGTTTATCGGAGAATGATGATGATGATGATATTAAACTTGATCCTGATTACCATAATGTGGAGTTCTTGATCACTACTGGTCCAGGTCCTTGCCCTGATCTCGATTCGAGGAATATCGTGTTTGGTTCTGTTCTTGAAGGTAACTTTTTCTTTATCTTAATACTTATGAATGGTTTGATAAGATAGTGTTTGGATTCATGTATTGGGATTGAAATAGGAGTTCAATTCGTTGATTCTAGCTCTAGTTTGGAAATTGATGATTGGAATTGGGAATTTGGTTTCTTTTTAGGTCAAGTAATTTTACTAAGTTCAACATGGAATTGTTAACAGTTTTTTAATATCGAGTGTCTGTTGTAACTGATTATATCTGTTGGTTAGATTAATTAATATCGAGTGATTCGGTAGAAGTTATAATGGTTTTGATTTTCTAGTTACTCAGATTTGGAGAATCATGATCAAGTTTTTCATCAAGAGAACTGATTAGTGATATGAATATGTGGATTACATACCTGAAGCAGTGAGTGATGATAAGCACATTGAAAAAACCCTTTTTCTTTGGATTTTGGTTTTAAAAAAATCACAATTTATAGTTTGTTATATTTGTATAATAGTATCATAACTTCTCTATCTCCATCTCCATAAATTAACTAAAAACACACTTATTCCAATACATTTGTTGGATGATGTATAGCTTGTCAGGTTTTCAAGATCGGATATCCAAATTTCGGATGCCTGATTTTCGCTATCCGAATCTGAAACAATATTTATTATTTCATGATTTTAAAAATAGAAATAAAGCAAATATTTCGGATATAAGAGGTATTCGAAAAATTTTCCGAAAAATATTCTAAAAAATATCCGAAAACTATCCGAAATTTCAGAAAATTTTCAAAATCAATATCCGAATCCAAAATGTAGATATCCTAATTTTCGGATATCCAAAGTTTCGGATAATTCAGATTCGGAATTTCGAATAATTTGGGTTCGTATTCGGATTTTCTTGAACACCCCATCCCCAAAATTTACTTGTATAAAATACATTTATTATATTTTAGTTTTTTATCTTTACTTGTTTGGTAGGGATGGATGTTATAACAACCATATCTTCAATTCCAACATACAAACCAGGAGAAAGAATCAGACAATATAATGAGCTTGCCGAGTTTATTGGAGATGAAAGAGCTAAAACCGCACGTGCCATATGGGATAGACCTCAAAAAACATTGTACATTAGCAATTGTGGAGAAGTTAAAGTCACAAAACCTACTCTTTCACCCTCATTACCTTAATCACCTACTTATTTCACAATTTATGTTGGCAATTAGATTCAAAATGGTGTACTTGATATACCTAAAGTCACTAAGCATTCGTTCGTAAAGTTTATAGTTATGTAAAGACTTAGAGAGCATTTACAATTGTAAATGGCTTCCTCTATATTTTAACTAAAATGTGTAATTTTTCTGAAAAAATATGGTTAAGTTTTAAAAAGCTTTCACGACTCATTTCTCATACATGTTTACCTATTTTTAATTAGACTCTCTAATTATTTTGTCTTCTATCTACTCAAACCACTCATTAAATTAAAATTATTTAAAATAATAATAATATATGAATGGTAAGTCTTAGATTAACTTTAGCTAGTGTAAAAAATTTAAGGACAGGATATGAGGATGAGGATTGGGATGGGAGTATATGTTTTCTTTATGATTTGAGAATCAAGATGAAAAAGCTATTGTGATTGCTCGAAAGACGGCTATTCTCGTTAGGGAAAACTCAAAACAACTTATTATAAAAATTTTAACGCCAAAAGGATTATATGAATATCAACCTAGCAATTGCTATGAAGAACACAAGTACATTACAAAGAAATAATAAAATCACACCAATCTATCAAAGTAAGATTATTGAAATCAGTTTTATTTTCAATCCAAATAAACGATGGAATTTTAATCTTCTCCAAGAGTTTTATAGGCTGCTTCTTGATTTTGTTGAAAATGATGTCATTTGTGGCCTTTCATAATACCCACGGTGTGGCACTAACCCATTTTCTTATACATTTTGCTTCTTTGAAGAGAATCCATGGCTTGAATCTTGTCTTTTTATTGCTTCCATAAAACATTGCGATTTTGCACCAGTTGGACACCAAACTCCAAGTTGCGGATGCAAGGGGGGCAAAGGACAAAGAGATGATCCATGGATTCCACGCTTATTCCATAGTGGTCGCACATCTCCGTAGGAATAAAAATGTTTCTTTTGATTAGGGCCTCCTTTGTTGGTAACCTATCAAGACTCGCTCTCGAAACAAAGAAGTTTACTTTGTTGGGTACCCATTTCAAGCTCTTGAAAATCTCAATGACGTGTATCATAGTTTCATTGTCAATGAGTTTCCGGAGGTGACCGACCGTAAACACGACCTCCTTACCGCCAAACCACAACCATCTATTGTTTGCATCACTTGGGTTGAAATCAAAATAATCGTTTTTCGCATTCTAGCTTTTCCAAACATTCCGCATCCGAATTTAGAAGTTTCAACCAATTCTGTTATGCATTTTTCTCCTTTTCCCATGAATACCCGATCTCTAAAACAACATCCTTTGTCATTTTCCAATAGAAATAGAAGCGGGTATAAATCTTTTAACAACCATCTGCATCCCACATATCTTCCCAAAAAACAGCTTATTTTTCTTTGCTCACTTTACTTCTCATCAAAGTTATCAAATTGATGTTAATATTCTTTTTATTAATTATTTTTACAATGTTCTTCCAAACTCTTGCAATTGATATTTAAATTGATAGACAACATGAGCGTCATCTTATTTTGTGAACTGACTTTATGGAAGCAACCCACATTTTGAATCCCCAAATCCACATTGCCATATTTAACGATCTGAAAGTTCCAATGCCCCACTCCCCTTGATCACTTGGGACAAAATCGATTTTGTCCAAGAGATCCAAGAAATCTTTTCTGAATTCTCTAAATCACCGCATAGAAATCGTCTGTAACATCCCGCCCCGATCAGGGCTGACGTGTTACCATTACAGACATCAGAACAAAAGATTTTCCCTCAATCAATAAACTAACAGTTTAACAAAGTAATTCAAACTAACTAATTACATAAATTACTCTAAAATTCAATTTAACTTTTATTTAAACTCTCTAGATTCTCTAGCTCCTCTTCACACATTCCATTATCCCCTGGGTACCTGCCTTATAAACAAGAAAACACCACAAAGAAATACGGCTGAGCAAAAAATTGCTCAGTAACGGAGAAACAACAGTAATGGTAGTGAGAAGGTCAACGAAAGCATATCACAATATAATAGATCATAACAGAATCACCATACGTTAACAAATGCAACAAATACATATAATCAGATAAGTTGTATGGTGAGGAGATACCCATCCGAGCACAAAACAAAACAGAACATATAGTGTACACAGACCCGTCGATCTAATGTACCAAATCGTGAGCTGTATGTGGGCACACACCAACACTCACCAGGACATAACACATCATATCAGACATCTAGGATCGATCCATACGCCTCCCCAGACATATTACTCATAGAGTACCAGAAATATGGAGACGCCGTGAACCAGTCACACCGTCACGGAAAGTG
>WOUH02000022.1:696620-710558 GCA_009936405.2 Stevia rebaudiana | reverse complement strand
GGAATGATTGTGACACTCTAGGAAAATCCCACATCGGCCGTGGCACATGAGAGATCTTGGTTCATAAGGAATATCCTGCATCTAATATAATCAACGCGTTTTTGGCTTAATGGTAGTGGATGAGAGGAGAACTCCATAGTTAAGCGTGCTCATGTGACAGCAATCCAGGATGGGTGACCGCCCTGGGAAGTTTTCATATGAACAACCTAAAGCAAATCCGTGAGCTGTGAGCTAGTAAAGCGGACAATATTGGTGATACAAGATGCCGGATGTTACATATATTGCTCACATAACTCGTTTAACTTTCGTGTATCGAATGTCATTGTTATCTTTCTCATCTAAATAATATACCTAACCAAGTATATAATATAATACTTTTGCCTCGATTTACGTTTTGGTCGCATTTAAACCACCAACATTGTCGATCATGCGTTAAACACGGGTTTGTAAGTTCGAACGTGCACTACGTGTTTAATTGTCTAGATAGACTTCTCGATAATATATTAATAATAACATGAATATCATATTCTCATAACTACTTAAGGACGCATTTTCGTTAATAATTGATTCTAGCGCGTAATTTTGTATCTTCTACAAGGGTCAAATTGATCGACAACTTGTTAACAAAGTCTAATACGAGTTGTTGAGTTGTCACATATTGATCGGCCTTATTTGAGCATGAACCCTTATTAGGCCTCACTTAACAATGAATCCGGTTCATAGTGTTACAAGGTCTATTATGGAAAACATCATCTTTACAATGTGATAGCTATATCATATTACTAAGTCAAAATTTAATCACGTCTCATAGTTATCAAATTTTATGTGGTTTTATAAATTACTTTTGCATGTGCTTGTCCAATTTTTTTAACCAGTATCATGTCTATGCGTTGTGTAGCATGCCAACTGGGAATGTTTTTATATGACCTTGAGAGTTTATAAAACTCAAAATCACTAAGCACATGAGATTAGCTCGTCCTGATTTTGGAACGGTAATCTAAAACATCAAATAATCAAAGGGCAAAACCAAACTTCGTGTTTGCGATGGTAACATTGACGTGGTCGAGCGGGTAAAAAAAAGCACATAAAGTTGTAGTCACTCAATTATGAAAATCATATACGTTAAATAAAAAAAACTCGTCACAGCAATACATCCGAAAATCAAAGAAAAGTTACGTTATTGAATAAATGAACGCTAGAAACTCATAAACATATTCGAAAAAAGATGTAAAATCAGTTAAAGTGTTTTTTTCTTTTTAAATCACACAACTTTCACTATATGTTTCAATCCTATGTAAATTTTTGAAAAAAACAAGCTCATAAAATAGCAACAAAATCTCAAAATCTTAAGTGAATATAAGAACAAATATCCATTAATTAATAACAAATATTCATATATATTTTATTTGCTTAAATTAGGTTCAAAATTTTTAAAAATTTATTAAAAAATTACGTAAAATTAGAACATTCAGTAAAAGTTAAGTGACTTTATAAGAATGAAAAAACTTTGAGTGACTTAATTGAAACATTTGAGAAACTTGTTTACTATTCTACAAAATTACCCCTTATATTGAATTTATATCAAAACACAAACCCAACAAGTTTCATTGAAAGTGGACCGACTTGATTTTGATTAAACGTTAAAAAAAATAAGCACATCGAAATAGTGTATTTAAAGTGTACGAAAATAATATGTTTTTTAAAAGATACGACAGAAACATAATTTCTATAGAAACTCTTAATGTTTAAAAAATAATCATAGCTTAGGTCATCATGTGTTTTAATAGTATATAGATTATTATAGAATGTGTATACAAGTAGTGAATTGTTTCAGAACACTAATCTAGTCTATCCCACAAAAATGTTTGATCATTTTAAAGGTAAATCGGTATAATATGACATGTTGATATGTATAATAACTGCCGCATAAGAACCAAACTCATCATATCGTTCTTAAAAATTTCAATATTGTGCACTCCAAAGAGCATCTGGATCCTCACCGCATCTCTTGTGAACATCTTTAAGTCTTTCCACTGATCTACAAATGCCACTGCAACTCCAATCAAATGACGCTATACACACGTTACCCGCTTCTGCTTTCCATTCACAATCTATACAACAACTCAAACAACGTTAGAATCGAAACTAACTCCACACTTTTTGTAAAAAAAAATAAAAAAATACGAAAAGATGAAAGGCGCACCAGGAGGGGTCCCACAACACATGTTGTGATCATCGATATGCTCAACATCAAGACCGATAAACCATGCACCGAGGGACACATCTTCGTTTGCAAACTTGTGCAAAATAGGCCTACATATAAAATGAGTTGTTAAGATTGATGTTAATGAACAAGAACAATGACTATTACTCTATGCTTGACCTTTTGAACTCACACAAAACCACTTATAACTTTAGATTTTCATGTAGATTTTCAAACTACTACAGAACTTGAAAAGGTTATTTTGAAAGACTTACTGGTTGATGGAGATGTATGCAGCAAGTTCATTTGAGATTGCATAAATCTGTCCGGTTGCATGCCGAAAGTACTTATTCCCTTCCTCTCCAAACTTCCAGTATTCAGGTTCATGGTATTTGACATTCCTACATGACACAATATATAGATTTATATATATATATATAAACGTTATGCACAAATTCATTGGGTTAGAAGAATGGGAAAAATAAATGCAATTGTTGGTAGGATTTACTTCTGGGAAAGAACGGGCCCGGATTTCATACATCCTGTATAAACCCTTGGTTTTGACTGATGTCGTCCGAGAGTTGTAGCTAACATGCCTGGATCAAAATTGTCAAAATAATTAATTATTTGTCATAACAGAAAGATAATGAGAGGCACAAACCATAGTTGTCAAAGGCGATAGGCGCACTCAAGGCGCAAAGGGTGAGCCTTGAGCCTAGGCGCTTAAAAAGCGAGTTTTTTTTTTTTTTTTTAAAGGCGCATGATATACGCTTACCATTTTTAGGGGTTTTAGACATGTTTTAGGTTGTATAAATTATATTCTGTAATGAGTTACTCTATATACAATAAAACAAGCTTAATGTATTATTAATAAAAAAAAATATGAAAGCAGTAAACAGCTAAAAAGGCCATAAAACAAATAAGATTAAAAGGGAAAAGAAAAAAGAAACATGTTTAACAGCAAAAAAACAAAAAGAATATATCTAGAAATAATTTCTTTTGATATTCTTTTTACCAAAAATATAAAAATTAAAAGATAAACTGGAGAGTATGCAGTGACAAGTCAATTTCTGTTGATTTGCACAAAAGTAGACACTGCACAAAAGCAGGCTGTTTTCCCTTTAAAATTTTACTGTTAACCCTTTTTCATTTAAAAGAGGCTGTTTTAGGCAGACTCAGTTGGTTTTTAAAAAAAATTCACAACACTAAAGGACCTAGAGGTGGCGTTTTTATCCAGCTAAGGATGAGGGGAGTGCTACCCTAACTCTCCCAAAGTATCCTACTCACCAACCTATCAAATCATGCCACCTGGTCGAATACTCTAATTCATCTCAAGGTACCCTAATTACCTTAATTCAATTTTTTTTATTTTGTTTTTTAAAATCAAATTTAAAAAACTAACATTTAAAATAAAATTAAGACATTACACTTTACACAAATATTAAATTAAATAAACAAATAATAAAAATAAAATTAAAACATTACGTCAGTTAAACTAATTCTTGTCCAATTCAAGTTACGACAAATCAAAGTTGCTTAGATGTTCGATTAGATCAAAACGAAGTCTGAAATGTACGTTTTCATCCCGCAACTTCAATAGAACATTGTCGTCAACCACAGGCTGGACCGACGGATCCCTTATGTGTACCAGTGCTATCTCAAAGCCGTCGTCTTTAATATCATGTTATGTAATATTATGCAAGCATAAACTAATTTCCTAAACTTTGGTAAAGTCTTCGAAGGGAGGGGTCGCCTCACTATATCCCCCTACTTAGCCTTCAAAACACTGAAGGCTCGCTCAACATCTTTTCATGCCGACTCTTGCACCTTTGTAAATATTTTTTCCTTAGGATCGGTCGGCCAAGGAAACGCCTTCACAAACGTAGACCAAATAGGATAAATACCATCGGTTAAATAATATCCATGTTGGTAATGACGTCCATTCACAATACATGGACACTTTGGTGCGGTTCCATTTTGTTCGTTATGAAATATTGGAGGTTGTTGGAGAACGTTTATGTCGTTGTTTGCCTCTGGAAAACCAAAAAACCAATGCCAAATCCACAAATCATTTGAAGCCACCCTTTCAAGCATTAGTGTCAGGTATTGGTGATCACCTCTCAAGTATTGGCCACGTAAGCTGGTTGGACACATCCGCCAAATAAGATGTGTACAGTCGATGCTCCCAACCATTCCCGGAAGATGGTGTTTTTCTTCATTGGCTTGATATAAAAGTGCAATGTCATGGCTCGTTGGTTTGCGTAAATACTCTTCGCCACATAAATTAATAATTGCAAAACAAAAGTACTCTAAGCTTTCACAAAAAGACCTCTCCGACACACACAAATACTCATCGTACTCGTCCGGTGGATTTCCGGTAGTGAGTTGTTTAATTACCGAAGTGCACTTTTGTAATGGTGTAAAACTTTTTCTCATTCTACCTTTGACATTCGATACCTTTGTCAAAACGTCGTCGTCCGAGAACTTTGGGGACTCCACAAAATAATCTTCCATTAAAGTCACACCAGCTTTTTCTCTATCACGTCGCACCGCTCTCCTGGACGTTCCCGTGTCTTCAAGTTCCGCTTGCTCGGCAAGACTAGCAAAATAATGCATGCTATCATCGCCGGAAAAAAAGAAAATCATCGGATGAATCGGAAGGTATAACTGGGTTAGCCATAGGATCCATATTTTATAAAAATGGGAATTTTTTTAGAGACTTTTAGGAATGAAATTGTGAAGAATATATGAAATGGTAGAGAAAATAGGTAATGGTTGAGAATAATGGGAGTGGAATGGATATATTTATAAGTTAATAAATAATAATTATTTATTTTTTTTTTGAGCCGCCCCCCAACAGTCACTTTTTCGACTGATACACCATTGCCCGATTCGAGCTTCCTTAACCGATCCCCTAACCTGATCATGCTACCCGCAGGGATGGTGGCGGTGTATCCGATCGGTTACCCCCTACCCGATTCTCCTACACGAGCGTATTCTGAACTCCCTAAGATGAAAATGGATCTACATGAGATGTAACTGATTGATTGGTTCATATAGGTAAAAAAAAAATAGACGAATTAAAATAAAATAAAAAGAAAACAGGTCAAAATGTAATCAAATGCCTACAATCGGGCTAGTTTGTTTTATTTACCAAAGATTAGTTCATTAGTTTTAGTAATATAGTTATGGTAGCTGAATATAATGTATTAACTATTGATGCATTTCTATTGATAAAGAACAAAACTGAGTGTGTCATCCAACGCAACTCATACGTAAAAGAGGCCCAAAGTGACAAGTCACCCAACCTGCCCGTTTTGCAACCTCTATAGAGATTGTAGCGCCATGAATTAAAATTTCGTAATTTTTAAAGATATTTAAAGGTATATATGATGTTTAAAAAATAAAGGTATATATGCTCTGCTTTACAAACACTGAATGTTGCAATTCTCTTTGAACATCATGTGTTAACTTTAGCAAATTTATTGTTTGCGAAAGGAGTAATACGAATATAAAAAGGTAAAAAAGGTAGAGGACATTGTACCAAGATTTACATGAACATCATCATCCACCTTTACATAAAACTTTGCATCCCATCTGGCGAATGCTGTGGAAAAGAATATTCGTGTTTTAGCAGTCAACTCATGATACCCTTCAACATGTTCCTGCGATTCACATAAGATTAGATTCTTTCAAATTTGAGACAAAATATATACAAACATTACTCGTGTCTAGTTTTTGGCCTTACAAGCCTAAAGAAATCTTTATGTTGAGCTTCCTCAGAGTCAATTGCTCGATCTAGAATGCTTTTAGATGTTGCGCTGTAACAGGAAATCAAGAATCAGAAAATATAAAGACAAAGCATATATTTCTTGCTACTAACAACCGCCAATGTTTTCTACCAACTGCTTGCAAATATTATGTTGAATTCGCCTGCGAAATTAATCATCTTTAAATTCAAACTTCCCTACTTAGGCATAAAACTGATAGTTATAATTAACAAAAAAGATATATAATGTTTATAAAAACCCATCTCACCTGTATGACAACGATAACCGTATTTGTTGGTGTTTATTACATATTTTGTCACATGGACAATAATTCTCATTATCCTATACTTATCTAATTAATATCATAAAAAAAGTACCTGTGACCAATCATGAAACGGACAACAATACCCTTCTCCTTCTCCAGCTGAAGTAGCTTTTCACCTAATCAAACAACAAAAGATTCAAATATTTATAGAAAAAGGCGAAGAGTAATTTATTTATAAATATAAACAACTTCAACCATGTCAAGAAGCAGTACCCCTAGGCATCCATGTTTCTCTAATCGAATCGCGTCTCCTTCTGCTACTAAAAGCAGTATTAATCCCAATAACCATAAACACTTTTTTTCTTTTATCACTCTTGTTTTCATCTGTCTTTTGAGGGATCACTTCATCAGATGAAGTTTGATTGTTGGGGAGTTCCAATCTCAGCTCTGAAATTGAGTTTCCAAGTGACCTAATAGACCTCCAATAATCAAACAGATTATATATAGTTCAAAGATAAACATGACCCAAAAAATTAAAATCCTATTTTAATTTTTAACAACAAGAACACATTAACAAAGCAATTATATTATTTGGGTCTAAAATACTGACTTAATAGCTTCTTGGGTTTTATGAACTTCTCCAAGTATATCATTATCCTGAACCAAACAAATTAAGAAGAAATCAAAAATCAATAAATCCCCAAAAGCATCTACAAATTTGTGATGAGAAAAAACAAAACCTTCTGTGTTATGCAATCATTAGTGATTATTTTCATCTGTTGCTCTTCCGGTCTCATGATCCTTCCATCGGATTCAAGGGGAACCCATACCCTAAATTTAGTCATAAACACCACAAATTAGAAACCCAAAACCCAACTATCGAACATCAGTTTCGATTGAATTAAAGAGAAAATTAAATAATAGAAACCTGTTTGTAAAGAGCATGCCAAAAACGAAACTGAAGATGCTGAAAACGATGATCCATTTAGGTGATGCTCTCCCCCCACCGCTTCGGTTGTTCTTCATCCCGCAAATTTAGTGAGAGAATGAAACAGAGAGACGGAGGTATGAAAATTCGTGGTCTTTGTGAGGTGGACATATATTAGAACCGTAGAATGTATGTTACAAAAGTCAAGCTGATTATAGTTGAAATATTGGTCAAGGATGATCCATTTCAGTGCCACTACTTTGTCCTTGAATTACATTTTGGTCCATGCATTTGTATGTTTGTGGATTTAGATCTTTCTATAGTGTTTTGAGGACCGGAGAGGCTCTTTTTTACCGATTAGAGTTTTGATCAGTTGGATCAGTCAGATCGAATTTAAGAACCAAATTATAAATTTTATACGCTAGGCGCTCGCCAGGTGCTTCGATTTTGGCGTAGGCGGGCCCAGGCGGGTCTAAGCGGTCAGAAATCGGTCAAAATCCTCAAAAATCAGTCAAAATTAGTTAAAAAAAGTAAAAATTGGTCACATTTTGGTTAAAATCAATAAAAAAATGACTAAAATCTATTAAAATTAGTCAAAATCTTCAAAGTATTTATAAAAATATAATTATTTTATATATTTTATATAAATTTTGTATATATATGTCAATATATATATATATATATATAATTTTGAAAAAATACATATAAAAATTCAATCTGCATAGTTCCGATTAATCCCGATGCCTAGGTAGCACCTAACGCATTCTCCAACCTTGAAAAAAATCTAGAATATGTACCTCTAATATTTCAAAATAAGAATTGTGTAAAAAGTATAATTTCTAACTTCTAAGGGACTGAATATGACATCTCGTGATTTAATAAGGTTTTCTATAAAACTTGAAATTGACCTACATGTGAAAAGAGATGCAAAAGAGTGACGATGTCTTCATCTTCTATCTATTGCTTTCTTTCTCTACATGTGAAATCGGTGATTCAGTGATCAATCTTTATCTCGTGATTTAGGAGCAGTGTTGCATCTACTCTTCAGATTCGACATTCCTTCAACCAGTGTCAAGAACCCAACCGCCACCTCTTCTCCCTTCCCATATAGAGCCTCTTCTACTCATAGCACGCCTTTTAGGGGAACAAAAAATGGAGCTTCCATGTCTTAATAAAAGTAATTTAATCAAGCTTCATAGAGTAATCGTCATACAAACTGGCTCGACTGGATATTACATCGGTTTTCCGGTTTGACTGTTGACCACCGTTTCAACTTACCGGCTAGGCGAAAAACGGCCCAAGTAGGTAAAACCTGCCCATTCTACACTCCGAATCTCGACCAGGACGGTTGGACCGGCTGGTCTAGTCTGGTCTTCAAAACATTGTCTTATTTGTTTATGTCGTTTTTTTCCTGGCACAAGGAATCATTCAAATTTTGGCACAAGGAGTCATTCAGTTTTCTCTATCTTCTTCTACACGTCACATTAGCATCATAAGTTATCTTTTCTTACTTTCCATTTTTCATAAATGATAAAAACACTATTCACATTTTCAATAGACTCTTTGCATTTATTGAACTTTGATTTCAAAAAATAGATTAAAAGAACAAAAAGAAAATGATTCGGGGGTGTGTTGGTGACTAATTTTTATTTGGGGTGTTTCCATAAATCTTCCCCAAGCCTTTTCTCAAGGCACTTATATGACCTTACTATAAAATACGTATTAGAGTCGATTAATGAGTGTGTAATATTCGTGTTTCTTTTTATGGATTACGTAAAGGGTTTTGTTAGTGCATATTGAGTCCGTATACTAGTAGCGTGTTGTATTTGTGCTTATTATGTTGATTTTATGTTTTGCCTTGTGCTTGTCGCATTGTGTGTATGTAATAGAGGCCATTCGTATGATAATGTCATGTGAATGGAGCTTACTCGCATGACAAATTATCAAGCGACTGAGTAAGTGTATAAGTAGATTAGTTATTATCTAATATGAAATTTGTGCTCTTACTTTTGATGTAATCTTTTTGAAGCAATACACTGGAAGTTTATTTACTGTTGTATTCACTGATTAACCATTACACACTTTTAACTTACGAATTCCATGCATTGTAACGATCATACAACCTTACTCGTGTTGCTTACACGCTCTATTTGATCTAGCAAAGTGGTATCAAAGCCTTGCATCTGGTTGTTACAAAGTTTTTTGTGAATTCATGTTGTTCTTCATTGTTTTTACTTCAAAAATCTAATCATCATACTCAGGATATCCCACCTAAAGATAATAAGTATGGTAAGATGAAGACAAACCTTACCTCTACCCCATAGGAATAAAGAGGCTGCTTTGAATGAGACCCCCGGCTCATAATGTCTGATTAACCGTCAATCCAACACTTTTAACATTATTTTCACAAAAATAAGTAAAATAATGTTAAAATTAGTGTAATTTTACTTTTGCCCATCGAGGGTTCACACATGTATACAATACAGACTAAAAGAAGACCTTATTAATCATGTTAAATTAAAGATTCATAAAAAGAACTCTAGGATGAAAAAAGAAAAAAAACGAGTTGACCCGATCCGTTTACATGAGCCAATTTGTATAAATAACTTACTTAACCCTGTACCAAGACCGGCACAAATACAATTGGAAGAAAAAGAAATTAAAATTTACAAAAAGTGAAACCTTTTTATGGTTGGTTACAATAAGATATGTGATCTATAAATAGCAAAGCTTCATGTACAAGCACAAAGAAAATTAATTGCCTCTTTTGGATTTAGAAGTCATTATACTTCGATTGGGCCTTAAGGTCCTTCAATTTCTTCAGTATGTTTGTGAAGTGATCCTGCAAATACTTCTCCAATGTAAGGATATCTTTTTGATCCACACTAAGAAGCCGATATGTCTCGTTCATTAGTACCGAAAGTACTGTATCACTTGTTAGAATCTCTGAAAATGCCAACCGGTCTGCAACATCATTGTCCACTCAAAACATCGGGTTAGCTGGCGAGTGAATTTCATAATGGAGACAGGGACTGTAGTCACATTTGCATTTTGTCCAGCCAACCTCTCATACAATGTTATCACCCCTCTCAAATTCATTGATTATTCTTAAATCTAACATCAAACTCATGTTCCTTATCAATTCTCGCACAATTGGATCTGAGTATCATGTAATTCCAAGTATTCAATCCAAAATCACAGATCTAGTGTTTGGTTTTTTCTTGAAACTTACTTTTGCATCAAAATTCCTATCAAATCATGGTTGAATTGCAAAACCAATTATTTTAGACTTTAACTTTTAGGGATTAGCTTTTAGAGTTTAGCTTTATGGTTTAGAATTTACCTTTTTCACCTCATTGTGTCTTATTGCTCATTATTGTGTCTTCCTCTTCGTCATTGTTTTTTAGGGTTTGAGATTTTATGGTTTAGGATTTAGGATTTGACGAGCCGTTCCAACGTTGCTAGAATGAGTTCAGTCAGAGTTCGTTATAACCCAATTTATGAGTTTTTTTTAGTCCTTCTTACCCTTCTTACAATAAGCTCTCTTCTTAGTATAACCCTACCCTATACATCTTATTAATGTGATAAATTTAACCAATCATAACTTATGTTTTATATAATTGCAATGTTTCTAAATGTTTGTTTTTATTTTATATATATATTCATATAATTACATATATATATATAGACAACATGTATTATGTAAACCTGATCTTATATAGTTAACCAATAACTTGATTTGGACCATTCATGTTTCAATCTGAGCCCTCTATTTTTTAAATGTGATACGTAGTGTACACAGATGTTACACAATATACACATCTTAAAATATTATTTATAAAATGAAAGGCCCAAATTGAGTTTTTTAATTAACTATCTAACATTAGATTCACATAATACACACCCCTCTATATATACAATGAATATGATTAATTATTTAAGTAATGTTATTTGGTTAAGAGGAATGAATGGAAACCCAGACTGATTGCAGATGATATAAAGATGGTCAAGACTGTTAAAAATGCTTAGGGACTTAAACATGTTTTATACTTGTGTAGGCTTTCCTATAAATAGAAATGTTTGTGTGTTGTCATAGGCACTTTCTTTACCACCACACATGGCACCTTGATTTCAATTTTCTGTGTATACGCACCAACATGATTGAATGAAACATTTATTCTAGCAAAAGTGATTGTGTTCATCATCTTCATTTTGTTTTATTGTTTTTTTCTTGTTGCTATACTCAAACTATTGATCAGTTGTTTCCGCCTCTCGATCAACAACCACGCACAACCACTTTCAGATACTGGCAATAATTCCACGAACTCCCTTCTTGGATGAAAATTCCATCCCACTGCACTTCGCACACAAAAAGCCACGAGATATTTAATCTTATTAAATAATAATAATAAGATAACAAAAATTACAATAAAACAAACCAAAAGATTCAAGCTATGATTAACTCATATAATGGGCAGAGTTGGTTGATTAAGTGGAGAACGACAAATACTAATAACAAAACATGAGGCTAAACTGGTAGAGCTTGTTGTTGAAAATGCCAAGCCACAACATCTTTATAAGCCAATTTCCCTCCAAAAATGTCCAAAGCACTACCAACTGTCACATCAACGCGTCCTGATCCCGCAAGTTTTATTCGCTCCATGTCATCTATTACGGTTACACCACCGGCATATGTAACTGGAATCTGAAGCCAATCAAATCAGCACCAGTTTAGATTAAAGTTGACATAGTTGATGCATTACGAGCATCAAATTCAATTCATTTGCTTGAAAATGGGTCAAATAGGGTTAGGTTAAATTTAATGTTCTACATGAAATCAAATTTTGGGAATATATTAAATGAACCGAACACATCAATCTGCTTGAAATTGCCTAAAGTTATGTGTTTAATGAGATGTTAACAATATAGGTTTTTGTAAAAAGATTTATTTTAAAGTTTTACAAACATGGTTAAAAAGGTGTTCCAGCCAGACATGACCTGTGTTTAGGAATGTTCATTAAATAGAATTCAAGATAATCGAATCGAAGAAGTCGAAATTTAAAATTTCCAAATTGGATTCGTATTCGAATACGGAAAAGATAATTCGAATCGAATTTGAAATTTTCAAACAGGATTAGAATTCGAACTAATTAATTCGTACTTGGTTAAAAACAAAAATTAAACTAATTATATATCCAATATTGCTACGAAAAATAAGTATAACTATACATACACACATACATACATATAATTTCAAATCAAATTGGAAATCACAAATTCAAAATTTGAATTCAACAATTAGACTTCGAATTGAGTCGAATTCGAATTAAAAACTTCAACTCGGATAGAATTTCGATTTTTTCGAATCAAGATTCGTATATTGAACACCCCTACCTGTTTATAATTTACCCCTTGTAACCCAAACTCATCTGACTCATTACCCTACCTCACCCGCCAGGCCTGCCCACTTGCTAATAATCGCTACCGAAATTAATTAAACTGAAGGTTCACGCTTGTGAAAAGTAACATGTTTGGGTACTATGTGGTTAACGTAGGTTTTATACTTTCAACTTTGTAAGATATTAGGTACAAAGCTAACTTCTGATAACTTCTTGTTAGATTAGGGTGAAATAACCAGGATACCCTTTGACTTTTCACCTTTAACTCTAACTACTAAAAAGGTCAAGGGTATTTTGGTCATTTCAACATAATCTACCAGAAAAGTTAACGGAAGTTAGCTTTATAACCAAATTCGTTACAAAACTTAAATCATAAAACCTAACTTCCACAAACTAAAGGGACTATGTGTAATTAACTCTAGCTACTATGAGGTTTCTCAGTTATGACGCAATACACACTATTTTTATGTAGAAGTTGCGAAAACCGCATAACCAATCAACCATGGACCAAAAACTCATCACCATAATCTACCAGAAAAGTAAGTACACTAAATGATTGAACAAGCACATCTTAAGCTTAAGCACCCGATATACGTATGCTCTTTCTTTAACAATCAACCCTTTTTTTTTCCTAGGTTGAAATGTAAAATGTTTATAGCACTTTAAAAAGCATGGTATCTCTATTAAAAGAATTAAATATGTAATAAGTAAAAGAGAATATGAAGTTAGTACACACCGGGGACTGTTTACCAAGTAGTTCTACAAGTTCTTCATCAATGCCCAGTCTAAAAAAATTAAAAAATAAGAAATAATAAATTCATTAATAGATCACCAATACTATAAACACTTCAAAATGATTTTACAAAAAAAAAAAAAAACAAATAGATAAAAATACTTTCATCACAAAACAAACGGATAGAAGCCAGCGGAATATTACAAGGTAGCGTTTGGTATACATGAATGGAGGCTGGAATGGAATGAATCATTACGTTGGAATGAAATAAAACATGTTTGGTTACACATAGGAATGGAATGCTCCATTACATAAGGAGTGTCATTCCCGGGGGGAGGGGGGGATCAATGACCCGTCTTATTACACGACCCATGACTCGAACCCATGACCCGACCAATGACTCGAAACCTTGACCCGAACAATGACTCGAACCCATGACCCAACCATGACTCGAACCCATGACCTGACAATGACTCGAACCCATGATCCGACCCATGATTCGAACCCATGACCCGACCATGACTCGACCATGACTGAACATGACCTGACAATGACTCAAACCCATGATCCGAACCATGATTCGAACCCATGACCCGACCATGACTCGAACCCATGACTCTAACCCATGACCTGATCTTTG
>WOUH02000022.1:683638-696520 GCA_009936405.2 Stevia rebaudiana | reverse complement strand
CGAACTGAGCGGACCTATGCTCGTGCTCGGTTCGTTTACAAACCGAACCGAACTGAACCGAGCACCTTTTCAACCGATCTGAAACCGAACGAGCATATTTCGAGCATTTTTCGAGCGAACGTCGAGCGAGTTTCGAGTTTCGAGCAATTTGAACAGCCCGAGTCAAACTTAAGAAAATAATTATGGACTTCTAGGTTTGAAAAAGCAAACTTGTACTTTTTTCGCCGGAACAAATATACCAAGTGCGAAAACGCGAACATCTATTAACGTGCGTGCTGGTAAATTTAGAAAAAACAAAATTGATTGTCAATCATATAAAACGTGATTTTAATAACACCTCGTCAAAATTGGTGTTTCCTGCACAGCTTAATTGTATCTTTCAAAGATCTATAATGATTGTTTTAGATTTTTTATCATTTAAAAAATCCTGCTAGTTGCATTCACGAAACGTGAAAATGAAGGAGATCTTGCCTCATTTAGGAACTAAATATCTTTTACGTTTTAAGTTAAGCATACTCTAACAATTTTTTAAGTTTTTTTATATCTGCCTATACATATATATTGATTGTGTAAAAAATATTGAAGAGATCAATCATGGTTGAATAATGGTCAAAATAGTTTCCAAGATGCTACTATATAATATAACATACAAACAACTTTTTACATGCACAGGTTCTCTCAAATAATTCACTACTTCTGAAGCAACTATACATCATTGATACCATTACATCCATGGATGATAACCGGAATCAACACCAACCACCGAAACGAGTGGTGGTTTGTGGTGGAGGAATAATCGGAGTGTGTACAGCTTACTTTCTTGCTAAAAAAGGATCTAGAGTTACACTGGTTGAGCAATCAACCATTGCTGGTGGCGCCTCAGGAAAGGCTGGCGCCTTCATCGCACTTCATATGTGCGACGGCGGGCCTCTGTCATCATTGGCTCGTGCCAGCTTCAATCTCCACCGTTCACTAGCTGAAGAGCTCGATGGATCTCAATCCTACGGCTACTGTCCGTTTACCACCCTAAACATCTCTGTGGGAGAATCGAAACTACCATCGAAAGACCCGATTCTCCCATTGTGGGTGGACGGCCAAGTCAAAGCCGGGGAAATCATTGGTACCCCAGAGACTACGGCTCTAATCCACCCACAGTTGTTTACTCGCGCACTGTTAGCCAGGGCGGTGAGCGAGTATGGGGTGGAGGTTGTGATAGCAAAAGTGGAGAGTGTGGCGGTGGAGGAAGATGGTGTGGTGGTGAAGGTTGGTGGTGGTGGAGTTATAGGTGGGGATGCGGTGGTTTTGGCTCTTGGGCCGTGGACAAGTAAGCTGCCGGAGGTATCTAATTTGAGGGTGCATGGTAGGAAAGTGCATAGCATAGTATTGGAGCCCAAAGATGTTGACGCCATTACACCACATGCGCTATTTGCTACTTACCATCCGACACAAGTAATGGGCCCAATAGAAACGAACTTTTTTCCTCGTTCATCAAGTAAGTATACTATTTTTTACTAGTGTGATTGTTATGAATTTTGAAAAAAGATTAGATAAATTAGTTTCAAAGTAAACTGTGAAATTCATCTATGTGGTTTGAGGAATTTTGTCGGTTTCATTTAAAAATTTTTTTTGTAATTTTATCCAAACCCTTGATATTTCTTAAATATTGTCATTTTCATCCGATATAACTCCATCCAATTTTAATATTAAAATACTGTCAAATTCATCCTTGATTGCTGTAATGAATTCACGTAGGCTTCTGATTGATCTGGTTTTACTAATATAATTACTTGAAGAACTTGTACGAAGTGAAGAATAAGATTTTGGTTTTTATCAAGAGAAAGTTCGTGTGGTTTTCTTCGTGAAATCAAATGCTCAAAAAATGATTATAAATAGTTAAATATGTAAGGTCACATTTGCCCATAATTTTAATGTTAAACTAGATGAAGTTAACATATTGGATGAAGATGGTAATATTTGAAAAACGCCATGGCCTTAGATACAAAGAAAAGGGGCTTAGATACCAACAAAAAAAAAATCTTTTTAGATGAAACTGACAAAAGTCCTCAAACCACATGGACGAATTTGACATCATTATCATCATCGCGCTCAGTATATCACACCTAAACGTAGGGTCCGAGGAAGGTAAGATGAAGAAAAGCCTTACCTCTACCCCGTAGGAATAGAGAGGTTGCTCCCAGTGAGACCCCCGGCTCATGATGCCTGATTAACCGTCAACCCAACGTTTTTAACGTTATTTTCACAAAAATAAGTAAATAACGTTAAAACTAGTGCAATTTTACTTTTGCCCCCTCGAGGGTCCACACATATATGCGTGCACCGCAAACGGGGCACTATAAGAATATACAACTTGTTTCTATTAAATGAACTTGTTTAGCACATTTTATCTTTCATTCTCTGACTAAAAATAAATCTGACCCATTTGAGTTGCAACATAAGCCAAATAGATCTGACCCATTTGTGGTTTCCGGTAAGTACGAGGTTTGGGTTTTATGCATTAAATTTTGGCGTGTTCGGGTATTAACTTTTCCGTTAAAAGGGTGAAAAGACCAAAATACCTTTAAGTTTTACAATAGTCAAAGTCAAAGGGTATTTTGGTCATTTCACCCTAATTTAATAAAAGTCAACATAAGTCAACATAAGTTAGCCTTAACACATAAGCTGGTTGACAAGCCTGAATTTAATGATGTGGTGGATGAGGTTTGGAAGGTGCATGTGCATGGGGTTCCCCAATTTCAGGTGGCTAAAAAATTGAAACTCCTTAAACATCCGTTGCGGAATCTGTTGTTTCAGCAAGGTAACCTTCACAAAAAAGTTAATGATATTCGTGATGGGCTAAAGCTAATCCAAAAAGATATTGATGCTGATCCTTCTAATCGGGATATTCAGGAACGGGAGAGGGTTCTTATTAAACGTCTCAATGATGTGAGCCTAGATGAGGAACGTTTTGTAAAACAGAAGGCTAAGGTTAAATGGCTAGCGGCAGGTGATGCAAATACGGCTTATTTTCATAAGACTCTCAAAGTGAAACATCAGAGAAATCGGGTTGAGTCTATTCGCGATAGTATGGGTATGATTCATGATGGTAGTGATGCTATCAAGGCGTTGGTGGATCATTTTGCTAATTTTTTAGGGTGCAATGAAAATGAATGTGAGGAGTTTCCTTCAAACCTGTTTTCGACTATATTAGATCCTCATGTTGCTACTAATATGGTTCGTTCTATTCTAAAAGAAGAGATTAAACAGGTAGTGTTTGAGATGACTGATGATAAAGCCCCTGGGCCAGATGGCTTTACTTCTGCTTTCTATAAGAAAGCTTGGCCGGTTATTGGTGATGATGTGACAAAAGCCATTATGGATTTCCTTAGTAAAGATAAGCTCCTACAGGAAATTAATCATACTCTTATTGCATTGGTTCCGAAAGTTGCTACTCCTAGTACGGTCACTGAATTTCGTCCTATTGCATGTTGCAATGTTCTCTATAAGTGTATTAGTAAGATTATTGCTAATAAGTTTTAGGAGGGGCTACCGAGTATTGTTAGCATTAATCAATCAGCCTTTGTTCCGGGAAGGAGAATCACTGATAATATTTTGCTTACGCAGGAGCTGATGTACAACTATCATCTTGGGAGGGGTCCTCCCAGATGTGCTTTAAAAGTTGATATTCAAAAGGCTTATGATACGGTTGATTGGAAGTTCCTTGCTAATGTTTTGAGGGGATTTGGTATTGATTCGAAAATGATTAAATGGATTACGTTATGTGTGTCGACGCCTTCTTTTTCCCTTAGCATCAATGGTAACATTCATGGTTATTTTAAAGGTAAAAGAGGTTTGAGACAAGGTGATCCTTTATCCCCATATTTGTTTACTCTAGTTATGGAAGTTCTCACGTTATTGTTTCAGAAAGCGGCCCAAGATGATATTAATTTCAGATTCCATGCCAAGTGTGTGATAAACAAAGGTTGATTAACTTGTGTTTTGCAGATGATTTGTTTATTTTTGCTAGGGGAGACTCATACTCTATGCGTATGATTATGGAGAATCTACTTTTTTTGCGAATCTCAGGTTTGAACCCCAGCATCCAAAAGAGTATGGCTTATTTCTGTAATGTCCCAAGTCAGGTGCAATTAAATATCTTGGATTTCCTCCCGTTTGAAAAAGGAACTTTGCCAGTGAAATATCTTGGGGTCCCGCTGATTACTTCTGGTCTAAAATATAGTCATTGTAATGTTCTAGTGGAGACGATGGATAAACGAATTAATGATTGGAAAAATAGATATCTCTCATTTGCTGGACGTTGCCAATTAATTAGATCGGTCCTTTCTTCGATGCACATTTATTGGGCCTCAGTTTTTACACTACCGACTAGAATTATTCAATCCCTTGAAGCTAAAATGAGGGATTTTATGGTGCAATGGTCCTATGATTAAAGGGAAAGCTAAAGTTGCTTGGATAGATGTTTGTGTCCACAAGGATGAAGGAGGTCTTGGAATTAGACGTATAAAGGATATGAATGATGCTCTTTTGGCTAATCATATATGGAATATCCTTACTCATCAATCGTCTCTCTGGGTTGATTGGGTTCATCATTATAGACTCTCTGATCGTAATTTCTGGGCCATTCCGATTCCCAAAGCGGGGAGCTACTCTTGGAGGAAGGTTCTTCAGCTTAGGCCAATTATTCGTGAATTTATATGGTCCATCATCGGGGATGGTAATCTTATATCGGGCCGTTGAGTGAGTGGTATCTCCAAGGGATATTCGGGATGCTGGTCTTACATTGAAGGGCAAGGTTTCGGATATTGTGATGCATGGGGAGTGGACATGGCCTCATGCATGGAAAGATGTGTTTCCGATCCTATATGATATTGAGACTCCTAACCTAGTTGCGGGAGTGACCGATCGTATGGTTTGGAAGGATGGAGATGTTATCTCTGAATTCTCTCCTAGTATTGCTTGGTACTCGATTCGTAGTAAAGCTCAAAAGGTTAATTGGTCTAGATGGGTTTGGAACACCCCATGCATTCCAAGGCATTCTATTCACGTGTGGCTTATTATGAGAGGTAAACTTCTCACTCAGGATAGAATCTTGGAATGGAGTAGTGATAGAAGGAAGAACATGAATGTGATGTGTTGTCCTCTCTGTCGCTAATTATGATTCCCATCCTCATCTTTTCTTTGAATGTCGATATTCCTCTCAAGTTTGGAATGAGGTGGTGGCAAATACATCTATGCGACGATTGTCTAATAGGTGGTTGGATATTGCCAACTTCATGATTAGTCATGCTTCTTCAAAAAACGTTTACCACATTATCAACTGGTTAGTAGTGGCGGCCACGGCTTATTTTATATGGCAAGAGAGAAATAATCGTTTATTTCGAAACCAAACTAGACCACCGGAGGTTTTAAGTGAAGAGATATGTGACGAGGTTCGATTAAAGATTATGAGTATTAAGGTGAAACAGAATGCTAGAACCGGAGAAATTCTTAGAAGATGGAAGATTGGTCCTATATCCATCTCGGATAATGGTGGTTAATTCGTGTTTTATAGAGATGTTCCTACTAAGTTTGAGTAGATAGTTGACCTAGTTTGAGTTTGTGTTTGGCGTTGTTTGGCCATTGTTTTTAGTTTTGTTTGACATGTTAGGGGTGTGTCCCTAGCATGAACTAATGTGGGCATCTCCACATTACTTGTTTTGTTTGTTGATTGTTAATATATAAATCACCGGGGTAACCCTTTACCCAAAAAAAAAAATTGAAAGTATAATAATATTATGTGAAAAAGATTTACATGGCACACTTATTTCATATATGCTTTATATTTGAACTCTGATCTTAGAACTTACATAACCTACATTTATAGTTGTGTAAATGAATAAGAAACATGAAAGTAGCTTTTACAATGGTAACAACGCATAACTCATGTTCATGTTTTCACTTTCCTAGCAAATCAACCATGGTGCGATTATGATGCATGGAAATTTTCTAATTGTAGATAAAGTAAAGAAATAGTAAAAAAAAAAACACAAAAATATAACTTAACAAGTGAATCATATTTCCATATATAGAAATAGATAAAATGTGAGTTTTTCATCCCCCAATTATACCAATTTGTTTCAAAGTGAATCATAATTGACGGAAGAAAACAAAAAAAATTTAAACATCATTTTTATTTTATTATTAAAAAATAGTATGTGAAAATGCATACCTTCTTCCTGCAACTAAGATCCAAGACAAGCCTTTGTTTTCCAATAAGGTGAACAAGTTCTTTAAGTCTCTCATGGTCCATTTGTCCATTGTTGAATACATACTGTAATTATACAAAGGATGATATCTCAGTAACAGTAAATACAGTTGCAAACACTGTTTATTTTGAAGCCTTGTAAACTAAAGATCAACAGTTATCAATTAGACAATTAAATTATATGTATCACAAGCAAAGTAAAAACCAAATATAAAACACATATATGCTAAGTTTGAATATTATGAAATTTATATTAACAACAAAGAAAATATTATTTGCATAACAAGATAATTACTTCTAAAATAGAAAACAAAAAATATAACATTAGGCGTTGGAGGCATCTACAAGTTTGGCGACCTTTAACCATTCATCTAAATTAACGATAATGAAATATATATATTGTTGGAATTAATATTTGATAAAGTATTATAAGTTATTGTAACATATTGTATAAATTAGTGTTAACCTAAGTCAAGTTAGTTATTGGTAGTTATGGCAGTTAAGAAACTTGGGGACCAAGTAACTGCCACTTAACCGACAGATTTATTCAATGCAATCTTAAACAAAATCCCATTCAATCTACGAACTCAATATATATATATATATAGAGAGAGAGAGAGATTGATACTGAAGTGATGATGACATGGCTAGCTCCTTCTTCTATGTAACTCAAAGCATTTTGTGAATTAATACCACCTCCAACTTGCAGACCACCTAATGATGATACATATAGTATTAAAGAATCCACGTTTTAATGAATTTATTTTTCAACATTTTCTTTGTCTATGGAAAACAATAAAATAACCTTTTTTTGCAAATCACCTGGATAAGCGCGTAGGGCCCCAATGGCTGATTCATTACTTAAAGGATCGGCTCCCAACATAATTACATGACCACCTTTGAGACCATCTTCTTTATAAAGAAGTGCATATTCTGCAGCCGATTTATCAGATTCAAAGTTTGTAACGAGAGTTGAGTTTTTGTTGTTTCCGTTTATATCTGAAAGAGTAGACCCAACAATCTGCTTTACTTTTCCCTGGTAACACATAAAATAGATTCAATTGTTAAAAAAATAAATCATTCTACACTTTTTCTTCCTGAATATTTTCGTTTAATGTTTTAAAAATATTATTAATATTATAATAACATTGTTTCTATAACACAATTGATAGGTTAATTTTCTGAAGTATATACACAGACACAAGCTCTTTGCGGGTCAACCCCAAATTGACTCCACCATTTTGACTTAGAAAAAATAAACCTTTTCTTGAAATGCATATTAATCGGAATGACAGAAATATAAAACATTTTTATTAAAATATCTTTAATCACCCTTTATGGTACTTTTGAACATATTAGTTTGATAAGGTAAAAAACGGAATGTGGGTTTATTTATTTATCATTTAGACATATGAAGCATTTTATGTGTTATCAAGACACTTAAATAAATTGGTTTAAAAGAGATGATAAAAACAAATCAGAGGTCACAAAAATGACAAACAATTGGGATGTGTAACGTGTCAACGGATCGAAGCAGGTCATATTGGGTGGCCAGATAACACATTATACCCAATTCACTAAATATTTAACTTGAGAGTTGAATATCATTACAAAAACTATATTGCTAGATTTTTTATCTTAATTTAGGCATACTAAGATTTATGAGGTTGCATGCATTAAAAACACACTTAGATGACTTTTGACCCGTTTGACCCATTTTCTATTAAAATTTGGACCGCTTGGTGGGTCAACCCAATACGAACCCGAAAATTTAACCTGGACACCAAAAACAACACGAACCCGAAAATCATGTAAGACATACAAACCAAAACACAACATGGACCATAGAATCATGTTAAACATATGAACCCGAACACGACACAGATATTCGCAGGTTGACAAATACACAACCAATTTGGCACGTATTCACGAAAGTTAACTTACAACATAAAACACATTAAAAAAAGAATAAAATAATAACCTTATGTATATCAATGCAAGGGCGAAACTTTACTCCACACCTGATAGATAAACATTGAGATCCTACAATAAGAATAAATTTCATTTCAACTACTAAAACACATAATAGACACATATTCATGAACAAAAAAGGCTTACACATACTTGAAGGTGGTGTTACAAACTTGTGCTTTTTGGTGGAACTAAAAGTAGATGGGTTTGAAATCCTATTGATGGAAAACAATGCTGAATTAGAGTCAAGGTTCCTGATTTCCATCGTCTCTGAAAACTGATTTTACTAACTCTGCAACCATGAAAAATTAATAAAGGCAGCTATCAATTTGATTGAAATCAACTCATTCTTTAGTATTTTATCCCAAATTTAATAAATATTCAACGAATAAAAGGGAAAAGGAACACAAGAACGGGTGTGTTTTAAAACTCCGTGAGAAATTGAGATAGAGGCAATACATTAAGTTAATTAAAGAAAACATTGTCATTAGAAATTAGGAAAACACATATTATAAATATGATTATCTTTACCAATCAAAAATTAAAAGAGGACCTAAAGTTGTTCCCTATTTCATCTTTTGAAAGTTTACTACTTGAAGATGATGATTCATGGTTTGCTGGTTGTCATTTAAATGTACAAATACTTATAATACCTAATCACATAATTCGATATCAAAATCAAGATTGACACAATAATATTAAGGATTGCATCTAAACTCAATAATATTCAATTTCAAGATTAAGCCATTTGGGACTAGAATTAGCCAAATGGGTTAACCTAATTTGTGAATGATTTTGGTATTTTGTGAAAACAATTAAATTTGATAAGCTAATCTACATAAACATTGAATGTTTTGTCAATGCTAAGTTGCATAAAGAATTAGATGGGCTAAACAACCAAATGAGATATTCAGTTAAATTTGCATAAACATACCAAATCAATGGCCGTTGCGACCGGTAATGGCAAAATCAAAGTCTGGATAAACAATTAAATTGGATGTGCTATGATTTTGAAGAAAACATACCGAATCAATGGTCAAATCAAAGTCTGGAACACGGCCGGATTAAGTTACTACGGTGATGGTGGCAGGAATGCCGACGGTGGCCGGTTGTTGCGGTGGTCTGATTTCGGAGTGAGAGGGTGCTCTGAAAATCTGAAATACTGAAACTCGTAAAGGGGGAATGAGGCAGTGGAAGTGGGGAACGAAACAAAACCTAAGCATTCTATTTTGCGTCCATTTGGGTATATTAACATGAACGTGATGGGTTGCTTTGGATTTATGTAACGGGTCTATATGGGTGGAATTAAAATGACTCCGGGTCGTGATGGACCAATAAGATTATAAATCATTTATCTAGGGATATCTTAATAAGCACTTAATGGTTCAGACTTGTTATTGGTTTAACACTTAAGGATTGTTTGACAACTTGTGAATGACTAAGTGTTGAACCAGTAAGAGGTTTGAATCATTAAGTGCTAAATCAGTAAAATGTTTGAACCATTAATAGGCAATATAATGCTTAACCATTCAGAGGAAATGTCTGACTAATTCAGATAAGACGTCTTAACCATTCAAAGGCAAATGTCTGATTCAGACATCTGCTCGCGAAACAAAAAGTCTGAACCATTAAGTGTTGAACCAATAAGAGGTATGAACCATTAAGAGTCTGTTAAGATGTAATCAAACAGCCCCTTAGTGGTTCAGACTGTTTGTTTCCTGAGTAGATGTCTGAATGATTAAGACATTAGCCTCTGAATGGTTAAGCATTATACTGAGTGTGAATTGTTAATACCTCTTATCTGAATTGGTCAGACATTTTCCTTTGAATGGTTAAACATTATATTGCCTCTTAATGGTTAAGACCTCTTACTGATTCAGCACTTAATGATTCAGACCTCTTACTAGTTTAGCACTTAACTTTTTAGAAGTTGTCAAACAGCTCTTAAATCTTCGTATTGAGTCAGACAAGTCGGCTACATTTTTCTCAAATTAATCATGTACTTTGTTATCGTAAAATTTCAGGAATAAAGTGGATTAATTTTCTATTTCAATTTCTTTGCCGGGTCGATCGTCTAAGACTATCCACTATCACAACCCAACTCAACTCAATCTTTCATTTAAAAACTAATTTCTCTCTGTTTCACCTACATAACACAACCTAATTTAACTTTTTACACCCATTCACAACCCAACCCAACCCGACCTAAACAAATATTTTATTACATAAATGTGATTTATAAAAATTGTGTATTATATTAAATTAGATATAATAATATTTTTTTAAAACTAGTAAATTCTTTATATATTAAATATAAAAGCGAATAAATATTTTAAATAAAAATTAATTAACAACAACTGGAAAATATTAAAAAGACAAACATATAACATTAAAAATAATCAAAAGTAATAACACGTACATAAGATTCAAACTATTAATTATTCTGTACTAGAATTTTTTTGCCATATATGCTCTATCATGTCGTTTTTTAGATCTTTATGAGCTTCTCTATCACGAAGTTGTTCCCTATTGATCAAATAAAATAACTTGATAGGCTTGCAATTCGTTCAATAGAGTATTGAACATGTTGGAAATCATCTTCAGCAAACCTTCTTCGTTGCCGGTTTGTAGGCCTATCACATAAAAATTATGATGGATCATAATAGTGAATCCTCCATTATCATATTGTGAATGATTATACACGCAATCATTATTTTTCCATTCATATCCTTGTCCCACACAAGACATAGGTGTCGTAGAAATGCAAAGCGAGCTTGCAGAACTCCAAATGCTCGTTCAACGTCTTTTCTAACGGCCTCTTGATGTTTAGCGAACAACTTGTGTTTCCGAAGTTGTGGAGAATTTATTGACTTAACAAAGGATGCCCATGAAGGGTATATGCCATCAGTGAGATAGTATGTCGTGTTATATTCTTGTCCATTTACGACGTAACTAACTGTTGGTGCTCGGCCTGACAATACATCATCAAACAAAGGAGATATGTGGAGGACGTTAATATCATTGCACGTACCTGGTGTTCCGAAGAATGCGTGCCATATCCGTAAATCGTACGATGCGACGATTTCTAAAGAAATTGTTGGTTTACTGCTTCTACCTGCATATTGCCCAGCCTAAGCAGTATGACAATTTTTTCATTTCCAGTGCATACAGTCAATGCTACCCACCATTCCCGTGAACCCACGTTTTCCCCAACATGGAGTAGTCTTGCTAAGTCATTAACATTTGGGGTTCGTAGGTACTCTAACATTTGGGGTTTGTAGGTACTCTTGACTGAAGCATGAGATAACACCTTCTACGAACTTTGTAAGCCCAGTCCTTGTTGCTGTAGCACTCATCCTCAAATATTCATCATGCGCATCTGCTGATGTCCCATACGCTAACACTCGCATAGCTGCAGTACATTTCTGCAATGGTGAAAGACCTTGTCTATCCGTAGCATCGCGCCTTTGTTGAAAAAATATGCCGTTGGTCGTAACAGCATCAACTATGCGAAGGAAAAGTGGTTTTTGCATTTGAAATCGTAGACGAAAAGTTGCTTGATCATATGTTGGGTTTTCAACAAAGTAATCTCCCATCAAACGTGCTTCGCCCTGCTCACGTTCTTGATCACAATACCTCCTTCTTGATGTGACATGCATGGTTACAAGTAACTCACTCATTATGCCATCAACTTGAAGATCTTCTTGCAAAACTTGTGCTTCCCATTCAGTATACTCTCTCGTATTAGATGAATTTGAACTCTCAGATAATCATCACTGCTAGACATTTCATTATTGAATGTTTCTAAATGCCTAAGAAAGCATATGAATACACATATTTATACAACAAAAAAAGTAATGTTAGATAATGTTTTATCTTTTATAATATATAGAGATAATGTTAGATTTTTTTATTCACAGAGATAATGTAACATTTTATAATATTTAATAGAATTGTTTGATTTTATTAATTTAAAGAAAATCTAAGCATCTAATTAAATTGACAACCATCACTCTGAAGATAAAGTTGTATTTAAAGATAATCTTGCACTTAAAGAAACACAATTAGATTATAAATAAACTGAAATTTAATATCTTACAAATACATAAAAACCAAACTAAAGATAGAAACACACCAAACTAAATTTAATTTTCATAAAACTTCAATAATAGATTACGCTTGACATTTTCTTCGTCAAACGACAAATTCTCCCTTTTTAACAATGCGTTTAGAGTCAAAAGTTCCATTTTCTTTTCCTCCATTTCTTCCTTTTTTTTTTTGGTTTTGTTGCTCGAACTCGAATTTTTTTTTTCATGAAATCAATTTGACTATCTCGAGTAACCCTCACTGCACGAAATTCTTCAACAATTTCATAAGAAACCTTACATTTTCGTTTCTTTTTTCTAGCTTCATCTCTACCTGTTGGACGTTGTATTGAAGAACCACACTAACTTGCGAGTCTTGGGCGGAATTTACATAATATTCCCCTTCTTCGGAAGTCATTGTTCGTTTTGTACTACCACCACTTTCTTCATCATCTACTTATGGTTCAGGACGGTTACGTGTAGTTCTACGAGGTATCTCTAAAGCCCATTTTGGGTTGTTACACATAACTTCATTGAAAACAATAGAGTCGTTAAACTTTTTCC
>WOUH02000022.1:619412-642710 GCA_009936405.2 Stevia rebaudiana | reverse complement strand
AACAAAAGTGCCACAATATATCACAAGATAATTGATGAACAAAAAAAAGAGTATAGCGTTAATAATTGTCGTCACCGTCGCATCGCGCGGGTTTCCTGCTAGTATTTATATATATATATATATATATATATATATATATATATATGATTACTGTAAATATAATCTAAATTAGTTAATTATTTTTATTTAGATTGAACTAAATAATGTTAGCTAAAATTATATCAACTATGTTGGAATTAATATTTACAATTTTATTCTTTCAAATTTTTTTAAAATTCATAAGTTTTAAAATGTGTCGTTTCCATAATAAAGTTTATTCAAATAAAGATTTGTAAACTATTAGGTAATGACATTTCAAAATTTGTATATATAAATTAGTTCTTCTAAAATAATATATGTTTATCTAGATAGTATTTTGTTTAATTTAATTATTAAACTTTAAATATGATTTTCTTACAAAGTTTATCAAAATTTCACTTTTATAAACCTAGAAAATCATATTTATTATTTGATGAATTTGCATATAAAATTTGTAATTTTTTGATAAGAAATGAATTTATTATAAATAAAACAAGTATATAATAGAAGCTGAAAAGAAAGGAAAACAAAAACTAAGTCCAGGGACGAGCCGGGACTCGAACCCGTGACCCTATGGTTGCTAAGTGAGTGGTCGACCACTCGAACAGAGTGTTATATTTGAAACAGAATTGGTTTTAATTGATTTTAAACTTCGGATATGAAGTGTCTGGGTTTGCGTATGAACCCTAATTCTACGAAGATGTTTAAACGTCAATTTGATAGAGGGCTTTTGATTAAAATGAGAAGACGAATTGATTGATGTCAATACCTTTGATTGAGATGAACTGAAAGTCAGTTTTCGTGACTCCGGCGACTATTCCGGCTGTAGATCCGGTCGAAGCGCAGCAAAGGAGGTAGACTCGATCGAAAGACGTGTTTTTCTGAGATTTTGTGTGCGAAAATCATAACCCAACCGAATGGAGGTCGGTTTTATACATGGTTCGTTGTTGAAACTCGATTTCAAGGACATGGGTGAAGTTTCAATTCGATTTGTTTATGAGGCATTTACGAATGATTAATAGATTAAATGTTCAAATTGATTATTCCATTGAATTTGTGATATGAAACCGAGTATGGATCTTAAATTTCAGATCGCGGGGTGTCATAAATGTACGGGATCCGGATAGGTTGGAAACGGGTCGAGTTGGGTGAAGGAGATGTGTTCACGGGTAGGTGGGTCGCCCATGTGGCTGTTGACCAGTCAACAGGCTTGACATTTTTAGCTGTTGACACTTTTTACCCTTTTTAGTTTCGGTTTTTAGGTTTTGGACACCATGTCAAGATTTAAGTGGTTTTGAAGTTTGTTTCATGATACTTTGACCACAAAGTTTATAAATAGGCTAATCTAGCCTTTATTTTATATAAACTTTATATTTTTGTAAACTTTATATAATAAAAGGTTATAGATATTTATTTTGTATTATTTCTTGATTTATATAATTATTTAAATAACTAATTAATTAACGTTTATTGATTAATACATGTATAAATATAAATGATCCAATAAGTAACGTAACGCAATAAATTACACGTAAACGTTTCATTTATTGAACGACGGCATTTATATGACGGAAATTTGATCGGAAAAATCTGTAATGTTACAATCAATTAGGGAAAGGCAAGTGAAAATGTGTGTATGTATTGATTGGTGCAATTTAGGTTCACGTTATTAGGTATTATTTAAGTTTAAATTGCATCGATATGAGTAATAAGATATACATTTTGATGCGTTTTATATTTTGTGTGATTTAAGATGAAAACATGCTTTAATAAAAGACTTAAATAAAATGTTATAACCTAAAGCTAGTTCGTTCAAATTAATGTGGGTTAAATCAAAATGAATCATGTTTCCATCAGGAAACGAAAAGAAGATACGCCATGATGGACCATAATCTAATTTAAGTGGACAAGATAATGGGCCACTGTATGCGACGGAAATAGAAAGTAAAAGGAGAATTGTGGCCCATAATTAAGAAAAGAGATCAAGAAGCCCACGTAGAGAAACAAAGGAAGGGATTGTCAAGGTATCCCATTGACGGCAACAGTAGGAACCAATTCGTGAGGGTTGTTCGTAGACGGTAGTAGGACGAATTGGAAGTAGCCAAAGACGAAAGAAAAAGCATGAAGTCAACACCAAGGCTATGAGTGGCTAATCTCTTTGTGGTTTCCTCCGGGTGTAGGGTTCTTGTAAGTAAAATATTTTAATTTGGTTTATCATTCTATTTGGGACAAGCAATCTAAGCATTCGATGCTTGTTGCTATTTGTTAATTTGTTGGATTGTAAACAATTAAATATTATTGAATGTCGTTTTGAATACTTCAATTCATGAGAGTTCTAGTAATTAGGATATATTGGATTTTGATTTGGTTTACTACTAATGTTTAATTGATGTTCATGTGATAACCTTTCATTGTTTTTGCAATCAAAGTAAATGGTCCATGTTTGTCACAATTAAATAAACATCTTAACTATGTCTATGTGGTTTTCCCAAATTAATAATTAAGTCAAATATCTAACTTTGAACTTGAATCCCGGAGGAATCACTTTTCTCCAAAATTGTTTACAAACTCAATTCCATTATTGTTTTCTTAATTTAAAATCAAAGCCTCAATCAATCAGATTAAATAAAATATAAAAATTGCAATACAAACTAACACTAACCACATGCTCCTCGTGGATACGATACCTGACTTACCCTATCTATATGTTATTTTTAGGTTTTGCATGACCCTACGACAGGTCATCACTACTCCTATGCATCACAGAGTCCATCACATTTCTTATTATATTTTCAATCTTTCAAAATCTTATCACCCACATCGGTGGATCAAGATTAACTCCTCCACGACCACGAGGGGTCCCGCTTCATCTCTAGGAGGATTCTCAATGTTATGAAGGTTGATATGGAGGAGCACCGGAAACACAAACCTAGGGGGAGATTGTTAGGACATGAATAAGAGTTTTGGTGTTTCTCGGAGTGAATAAGTAGATTCTCGAATAACTAAATGGGTTCTCGAGTTAGCTAGTTAGTTTATGAGGTTTGGTTTTGGGCCGAAGGCCGTTTTGTAAGCGACTAGTATATAAACTCGTCTTCTAGTCTGTTATTAGGTTAATCACTTGTTACGGTTTTTCTTGTGTTCTTCGTGTCAAGTCGGCTCTTTGAAACCGAGTGCACTTAGTAATCATTCAATACAAGTTATTTGTTTGTGTTCATCTTAATTGTGTTTATTGTGTTCTTCTTGCATGCTGATAATACTATTTCGCAAGTCTTATCGGTGTTTAGTTGATTGATATCGGTTTTAGATCCTTTCGTGGGACTAACAAAGTGATTCAAGCACAACAAATTTTATCTAATTAATGTCTTAAGCTAAGAACAAATAAAGTAATTTACTCTAATCAACAGACATATTCAATGATTAGATCTAATTATAAAGCAGTCAATGAGATCAGATTGAATATAAACTAGTCAATTGGTTACTCAAAAGAGAATTACAATTAAAGCAAAAGTGTTTGTGTAAATTGCGTGTAAAACTGTTCAAGCGTGTATTCTGCGTGCTTAATTAATTTTCTAACAGGCCTATTTATAGGCAATCAACTAACTAATCTAGGATAAGCTCTAACGGAAAAGGTGATTTGACTGGACATCATACATGTCAAAGCTGATGTCATCACCACTATTTACAAAGAAAACTATCTAAATACAATCAAAGGCCGCATTGGCAGTTTTCTTCAACAACATTGGTCAATTTGGCCGTAAGCGTTAGTGAATTAACACCGCAACACTGGCATCTGCATTTCTTTTTATCTACAAAATCTTCTAAGTCTTTTGGTCGGCAGAATTGGCTTAGACTTAGGCAGCACTGAGGAATACTTGGTCAATATTCCTTATGTTCCTTGACAACATCAACATTTGGTCGTTAGCATTGGAGATTTTGTGGGCAGCATTGTAATATACTTTAGCACCAAGTGTTAAGGTAAGACTTGGTGGGCAGCATTGGCATTGGTCGTATAGGAGTTGACTTGTCTGCGTCTCTCAATGCATGGCTGCATTGGCATTTACATGGCAGCACTCCTTTTTACTTGTTATCTCCACTGAAGCTTTGGTAGTATCCCATATCAACGACAATATTGGCATATTACACGGCAGCATTGCTTCCTACTTAGGTGTTTATGTGTTAATCACTTAAGTAGGCAGCAATAGAGTTTAGATGGCCGCATTGAGATTTAACTTGCTGGTCAGCAATAGTGTATACTTGTGCAGCATTGGAGACTTGCTGGGACGAACTGCTGATTTCAACGGAGGCATTGGTCTTTACTTGTCAGCAATGATCTTTACAACTACAGTAGTTCTGATTTCCTCGGTAGCACTGGAACATACTTGTAATCCTGTACATCAAACATAACATCATTAGAAATGAGTTTTATCATATAATATGATAAATAGAATGAATAAAAGAGAGAAATGATCATAATGTGTCATCCGTATTGAGCCTAACAATATGTCCACATTCGATATGGATTAGTTCAAAATAAGTATAGATAAATCTATGAAAAAACAAAGAGAGAAAAGGTTAGAGTTTGCCATCATTAAATGGACTTATGTTGATGATGATAGAGAATCCAAGTGAAACCTGTCCATAAGGAATTTGATGCAGAGTCTTGAATTGTTGGACAACGTTCATCCTCAATAAATGAACCTAACAGTACACATGTAAAACCATTGTATAACAAGTTTAGGACCACAATATTGTATGCGTTGGTTGTTGATAGGACAGTCATGTGCGTGTATTACCATAAATGCATTAGCACCAAAACTTGATTGTCATGCCCCAACATAATTACCATTAATCATGTGTGAATTACGTCAATAATGCACCCACATATACCTCCAATCTACTGAGTTACGTTTATCAGAACCAATAGTACTACCCATTATTACCCAGCCACCTAGTGTTAACGGTCGAGTTGCGTAGTGGTCCTTGTATGTGGTATGTACGTGTATAACATTTATGTAATAATGAATAGTCATTGTGTCTACATGAAAACATAACATGTAACATATATGTAATCTCCCCTGAAACTTAGTAATAAAACAAATATAATGGGGCCGTGAAACTCACTAAATACATGTATATTGTATTTTCATTGATTGAATATTTTGAAATACAAGGATCTTATATATATCTCTTCCGAATCCTCTATTCTAAGAGATAAATATCAATTACTAAAATACTTATAATTCTCAAAATATATCCTTGCTAATACTACTTACTTGTATATATATGGGTGTGTTGTATGCATTGTAAAAATCATCTATAATGAAATCATTTGAGCGATCTTCTCACTTTTCTCCCTAGTTTATAATATCTATTATGTTTTTTATACAGTCCAAATCATTTGAGTGATCTTCTCACTTTTCTCTCTAGTTTATAATAGTTACTATCTATTATATTTTTTATGTAGTCCATGTAATACAAAAGAAACTAGCTAGTACTAACAATATTGGTAAATTTTCTCGATTGCATTTTAGGTGACTTTTAACCCGGTTGGTACCTTTAGTAACAGCTGAAACTTTCTCATAAATGATACTTTTATTTTTTATATGAATCTTGTAAACAGGATGAAAAAAAAAAACTCATGAAAATTGAAAATTGAAAACAGAAAGAACAAGTCCGAAGCATGCACAGGTACACAACCGCTGACCGCACAACGAGATATTTGAAGCCCACAAATTAAACCACAGGTTCCTCTTAATAAGCCCAACTAGACAATTCAAGAAAAAAGATAAATTAAGCCAATAGATCTTATCACTGTTTGTGTTCCACTGTTCAAATACGGTGTGAGAATTGAAAATGTTAAAATTGTTAATCATAGTTATGGCTATTAATTAAATAATCTAAATCTAATAAATTATTCTAAATAATATCATAATAGCTTAAAACCCGTGTATTACACGGGATTACATAACTAACACTTAAAACTTTTTATTGAATCATTGCATATATATATTAAGTTACCACGTTGTAAACACTCAAAAAATAAATGTTTGACACGTTTATAACTATAAATTATGCTTTAAGATTTTAAAACTATCTATTAAAAACTTTTTAAATATAATCTTCTTAAATTTAGTTGATAATTATACAAATTACAGAAACGTCAAATTTAAAATTTAAACATCGTAAGCGCGGTTTTCCTCTTTGAAATTTGCAAGAGACGAAAACTGTTAAGAATTGAAATGTTATGGACGAAAACTGTTAAGACTTGAAACATTAGGAATGGAAATGTTTAAAGCTTGAAACGTTAGGGACGAAAATTGTTAAGACTTGAAATGTTAGGGAAAGAAAAGTTTAAGACTAGAAATGTTAGGGACGAAAATTGCTAAGACTCGAAACTTTAAACACCGTTCCTATTAACAATGGACTAAACTGTTAATTATTGTAAACCTCATAGATAAAAAACGCAGTTTTTTTTTTTAATAAATAAGATAAATATTTAATTAGATAATAACAAATTTAAATGATTTTGAAATTTAAATTTATAATTTAAAATAGAATAAAAAGTATAAAAAAATTCAAGTTCTTAATTTAATTAATTTAAATAATTAAAGGACTTTTGAAAAATTGAAAGAATGTCACATGACATTTATTTTACTCTTTTATTAGAGGTAGATTATAAACTTCCACGTAATTATGTTCATCATTACTTGTTCTTCGTCTTCTATGTTACGTTTACATATATGTAACTACAAAGGTACACATATGTAACAACAGTGTTACAAATAGTTAATTAGTTATGTTAACTGTTATGTGTTCTTCGTCTTCTATATATGGATATCGACAGATACGCTACAATGAATTGAGGAAACATAAAACGATGAAGGTCGTAAACAAACGTATGAAATCGTCTAATTAAAAAAGCTATTTTGAAAATCGTCCAATTGGATCTTGTAAACGAATTGTAAATGAGATAAGTCAACATTCAAATCCAAATTTGACCGTAACAGAGAAAAAAATGGGATTAAAATTAAAAAGGAATTGCATTCCAAATATAAACACCGTATTAATTGCCTCTCCATCAATCAATTTTGAACAACGTTTGATTGGAACGGGATGCAAGACCAAAAAATCAAACAAAAGATGGAATAACGGACAAAATAGTTTTTTTCAGTGTGAACCCGCCTCCACTATCGATGAATACGTCACAAACAAAATAACCCAGTATAAAAAAAATCAAAGACCCACAAGGGTTCTCAGTTTCCTCTTTTTTTATGGTTCCTCAATGAATTTTTCCCTTTATGTATTATAAACAAAAGAGAACTAACTAAACTACAAGAAAACTAGATCCAATTACAATACTAAGTTACAGTGACTTAAACTACACTGAAAATAATCCAATCCTTCCAACCGAGACTATTCTTCTTATCTCTATTTCTTATCCAAAGGAACCATATACTTTCACGTCCTCAACTAGTTTATGTATAGATGGTTTTATTTCTTTTAATATTGGATCATTCCTCATCTTTCACGCACACCATATGGCTGTTATGAAAACTGCGTGCGTGATATCCTTTTTGAAAATTGAGCTTGAGAGAGTTTCATGGAAAGTTAACAAATCTTGTACTCTGAAAACATAGACTGATAGGATCTTGCATCATTGTGCTAGTATCTGCCATAGGGAGTTTGTGAACCCGTAAGATGTGAGGAGATGTGTGACTCATTCATTACAACAGGATCATGGGGAGTGTACTATTCGGTTCTTTAATGGTTTTACCGATAACACCTTTTCACTTTATCCTAGCCAAACCCGTCGGTCTGATTGGGCCGTCATTAATTGCTGCTTTACCAAGGCTGTAGTTTCAATAAGCTCATCGGCTTCCCAACAGGGTGTCGAGCTTTCTAAAGTACCCTTTTAGATAAAAATTAATAAATATGAAAGAAATTATTTGATTGGTTAGAAAATGTTTCCTAAATTTTCTCCAAAATTATGAGTTTTCTTATGATAGTGAGAGAGAAAAAACCCAATGACATTCAAAATACTCTTATTTTTTGTATGTTATTATTTTTTGAAAGGATTTGTATCACTAAATCACAATTTTTTTTCTCTTTAATACGACTATAATAAAGTTATAGCTAAAAAAATCGCAACGTAATATACATAAATGCATCGAGAAAACGAGAAAGAATGACGAAATACTTATAGGAAACGCATAACCTGATTAAAGTAATAAAACATATGAATTATCATCATATCGCGTATGTGTAGGCGTTTAGTATTACTGGCTTACTGTAGTACGTTATACTACATATATGCAATATACATAAATAAATAAAAAAACAAACGAATAAATTATTTTTGGAAACACGAATATGAATTCAAAGAAACAAATTTTATGAATTACCATCATACTACTTATATGTAGCATCAAACATTTTGGGATAATTTATATAGCTCATTATACTCGTATTAAAAATAAAAAAAATCGTAATTTAATTGTGCAAACGTTTTAAAAAATAATGCCGAATGTAGAAATGTGTGCGAGCGGACTCGTGTCGCTTCGTGATTTTAAAAACAAGTGGGTGATAAATGTGTCATAATGAATTCGGATGATCGGACTTTACTCTTAGAAAATAATTAATCACAACCTATATAATATAGTTTTTCTTTCACGTAATTATGAACTTGTGGCTATTTGCCAACTCAAGTGGACATATATTTTGCCAATTGCCTAAGTAGTACTTGGGACCCAATTAAACAGTTGGCAACCAACCTGTAAAAGTATCTTTCTCTTATTTTGATCATTAAACTACATAAAACAATAATTAAAATGGAAGAAAATAAAACTATGAATGAAAAGATCCGAATCTAAACGATCGAACATTCCGACACTCAAGCCCTAATCGTACGGCTGACATTTGTCAAGAAAATATCTTTAGATCTAGCACCATTGGTAGGAGTCTTGTAACAATGACAAACGGTATCATTCCAGCATAAAACTCTTTCTCTCCCATCTATTTTAACATGAAAAACTGACTCAATTTCTCTGTCCCATTGATTCTTTGTCAACGCCGGAAACCACCGTCTTTCGCCGGCAAATTCCACTTCTCCGGAGGGTTAAATTCTTTGAAATTAAATTGTTGGTAGTTCGTTTTAAAATCCACTTGATAAAAAAAAAATACAAATATGTCTCTGTTGCGTCTTTCTTGAAATCAATCATTCTTTGAAGTAACCACTTCGTCAAATCGAAGAAAAATTCAGTTTTGCGGTTTTTCCTTTCTGGGTATGTCTTGAAATCCAAAATCTGAAAAGGGTTTTTGAAATTATTGACAAAAAGTTACAAACAGATGGTGGATCTATAGGTGGTGGTGGAGAAGATCGTGATCATGACGGCGTCACCTAAAAAATCGTTAAAATCTGTGTTTGAAAGGGTAGGAGTTTATGGTTTTGGAGGTGGTGAACAGAAAAGATTCAGATATGAGATTCATGATGAAGATGACACCATGGAAATGGTGCAGATTGGTGCTGATAGAACCAAAAATGTTCTAATTTTGATGAGTGATACTGGCGGCGGCCACCGTGCTTCAGCTGAGGCTATCCGTGATGCTTTCAAGATGGAATTTGGTGATGAATACAAGGTACGTATTTCTAGCTTCCACTCAATCGGCAATGAAATTTATTATTATATGATATTATGATTCTAACATTAGTTTAATTGTTAGTTAATTATGTCAAGGTTTACAGATATATGTAGATTGACATAATTCAAAAAACAAATTGTTTACAAAGTGTGAGAATCGCATAAACACTTGTACTTGTTAATATAACTCTTATACATAAAATGAGGGACTAGATAGAAAGTGTTTGAATTGGGATAGTTTGGATTAAAAGTATGACAGATTTACCGTTAGAAAGATAAATAAATACGTATACTAATATACAAGTGCTTATGTAGTTCTCATGGTTTTCTTTTTAGAACCGTTTCTGTATTTCAGAGTGTAGCTTTGAAAATTGCATAATGATCATGTGAAGTTCATAAACTACCCGGCTTTTGTGTTCATTGTGTCATTTTATATTCTTTATTGAGATCATTTTTAGGATTGAAACGACTTTTCCAGATACATTATTGTTTTGTATTGAAGTTAAAACTTTTATGGTTCTTATAGTTATCTACAAAAAATTGGTTGCGCGTCAAATGTCCTTGATCACGTTCAATACATAAAACAACTAACCTTTTTTTCTAATTGTTAGGATTAAACGTGTTGTGGAACCAATTTTACTCCGTATTCAACAGTTTTAGGTCATATTCGACTGTCATTTTGCATCTAAAGTGTAGCTAGCTAGAATGACTCTTATTAAAGTAGTGAATAATTGATCAAGAGAAATTAGTGAGTTATATATTTGGTGTGTTTTTGTAGGTATTTGTTAAGGATGTTTGGAAGGAATACACTGGTTGGCCACTAAACGATATGGAAAATCAGTATAAGTTCATGGTTAAACATGTCCAACTTTGGAGTGTAGCGTTTCATGGGACGTCACCACGATGGATACATGGTGTTTATCTTGCTGCCATTGCTGCCTTCTATGCCAAGTATATATTTAATTTCATCCTATTAATTATTATTATTATTATTATTATTATTATTATTTCTTTCCATTTAAAACATTTTAGTAATTACTTTGTTCTTTTATTATAGAATATTCTTTAGCACAATGTCACTTTTATGTGATACGGGCTAGGCTAAACAAAGGGAAATTACGTACTAAAAGAGACAATTTAAAAAAAACGTTGTTCCAGAATCGACTTAATTTTTTAGCATATAAGTCTTATGGACATTTAAGAATCCAATCAATCAAAAGGCTTTATAACAGATTTGTCGGCTAGGGTTTAGCTGGCGTCCGAACTTAATTCAGCCCAAAGACGATTAAAGCCAATAAGTCCACTAGATATACAGGCTAAGCCGATAATCTACTAGACGTACATGCATATATGTTTATTTTGGAAAAATTAGGTCAAACTTGTTCGATTTAGTAATTTTCTCTATAATAAATAGGTCAAAAGTTAAATAAATGCATAGAACCTCGTAAAACTTAGAAAAAGGCATTTAGATTCATCATCATCGACATCGTACTCAGTATATCCCACTTAAAAGTAGGGTCTGAGGAGGGTAGATGTAGACAGCCTTACCTCTACCACGTAGGATAGAGAGACTGCTTCCGATGAGACCCCCAGCTCATGATGCCTGATTGACCGTCTATCGTAGCTTTTAACGTTATTTTCACAAAAATAAGTAAAATAACGTTAAAATTAGTGCAATTTTAATTTTGCCACTCGAGGGCCCACACATATATACATTATATGCGCACACCGCACACGTGGCGAAAAAGGCATTTAGATTATTATAGTTAAAAAAGGTATAACATTTTTAACATGGAACATGTCACATCTTGAACGATTAATAGAAATTTATTATTATTACAATTTATTTGTGAGGTTCGTTTGATTAACTTTCTCATGTGGCAAAATCTTGAATTGAAGGGAGGTTGAGGCCGGTTTAATGGAATACAAACCCGACATTATCATCAGTGTTCATCCTCTTATGCAACACATTCCATTATGGGTTCTTAAATGGCAAGGATTACAAAAGAAAGTTATCTTTGTGACCGTTATTACAGATCTTAATACATGCCACCGGACATGGTAAAACACATACATACTTTAGTTACCTTAAATCGTTAATTCGACATCATTAATAAAATCCCCCTTAAATTTTTTAAACCAGGTTTCACCCACGTGTCAAAAGATGCTACTGTCCTTCAGAAGAGGTTTCAAAACGGGCGTTGTTAGACGGTCTTGAACCAAACCAAGTACGCGTTTTTGGATTGCCCGTTCGACCCTCTTTCGCCCGTGCTATTCTCAACAAGGTTAACACTTTGTCTTTAAATTTTATTGTAAATTGCTTAAAAAAGTAACAAACTTTGGTTCTAATCTCTAATTCATGTAATTTTAGTTTTAAGTAGTAAGCATGTGGCACGAGGTGATATGAAAAACGCCTCGACGCTTGATGTAAATCTGGTCAAAGTTGGTCAAAATTACTCAAATTTAGGGTCTATAAAAAAGTCAACATGTATTGACTTGGTAATCAACACTTTCATTTGTACTTGATAACTTGGTAATCAGTTTGTTGTTCGTTTACCTTCTATTTTCGATGTAGAAAGTTTATATTTCAATAAAAAATTCATTACAATTTTTTATGAAGTTTATGATGTTCTGGTTTTCTGGGATTTAAAATATGTTTTTTTACAGGATGACTTACGAATAGAACTCGAATTGGATCCGGTTCTGCCTGCGGTTTTGTTAATGGGAGGCGGTGAAGGAATGGGTCCCGTGAAAAAAACCGCAAAGGCTCTTGCGGAATCTTTATTCGATAAAGAAACGGGGAAACCATTGGGACAAATGGTAGTAATATGTGGTCGAAACAAATCTTTGGCTTCTACACTAGAGTCTTTAGAGTGGAAGATCCCGGTTAAGGTATAAAAAAATATTATGTCTTTCGAACCAAAATCTTAAACAAACTTAGACATGGATAAAAAAACACTTTTAATACTTGTAATGTTTTTATGAAAAATAAGCGTGTGAAAATGATTACACAAGGGTAAGCTATTTCCAAATAATTAATTTTAGAATAAAATGTGTTGAAACATTTTAGACAATAAAAGTACCATTTGGGCTACTTTTGACATGTTTCACATACCTTTTCCTTTTAAGCTAGTTTTTTCAAACTTACACGTTTGACCCGTTAGAGATAAAACATGACCTGAACCATTCATACGCAAATGTTTATAAATTCATGATTAATAATTGCAGATTAGAGGATTTGAGACTCAGATGCAGAAATGGATGGGTGCGTGTGATTGCATTATAACCAAGGTACAATCTAGTTAATTTCTCGTATTTCATACGGGCAAACGTTTGGATTCATTAGTTCATGAAACCTGGCTTCGAAAACATTGAGTTTTTCGGGGTATTAATTATGCATTATTACTTATATTATGCAAAAAAAGTGCTCTAGAAGATTTGCATCTGTCCTTGTTGGATTTATATATTCTTAAAAATTAAATGATTTAATTTTTTTGTGTAGGCGGGCCCCGGCACGATCGCAGAGGCCTTGATCAGAGGGCTTCCGATCATCCTCAACGATTATATTCCCGGACAAGTATGTAAACCACCACCTCTAAATTTTCAATTATACATATTTTGCTAGAAACTTTTTCTATTTTTTTTTATTTATTTTTTTATTTTGGACCAATAGGAAAAAGGAAACGTCCCGTATGTGGTGGGAAATGGTGCGGGTGTGTTCACCCGTAGCCCAAAAGAAACGGCTCAAATAGTGGCCGGATGGTTTAGCACAAATGCAATCGAGCTGAAGAAAATGTCTGAAAATGCCCTCAAGTTGGCTCAACCAGAAGCGGTGTTTGACATTGTGAGAGACATCCATGACTTGGCGTGTCAACGTGGGCCCCTCACTGACATGTCATACGCGTTAACATCGTCAGATGTGCGTGTAATTCTATAGCCTATTATTCTTTGAGCTTGCATTAAAATCTTTTTTAGTGTGGTAATTAAATTGTAAGTTTAGTGGTTATTAGTTAAGTAGAGTGGTGTTTAGAAATTGAAGAAGTTGGTGTGCCACCTTGTGGTTTCGATTGTAACTGTAAAAATCTCAAAATGAAACTTGTTGAATCCTTGATTACGGATTTGTTTATTAAGATAATTGGTTGATTTGGAATTTAAAAACTTAAAACTCTGTCCTTTTGGTTTTTTATTCTGTGGGTCTCATCTATATATTATAATGAATTGTTAATTGTATTATTTGTATTTCCTAATTTATAGTTATAGTCAAATCTCAAAGTGTAACTAGTTTCCTACTTCGCTAGGATTGGTTTTGCAATTCAAAAAGGGTTACGACGTAGCTTGTTGCCGATTACATGCCACTTTATTGTAAATGTGAAGTTTCAATTTATATTAATTGCAATTAAAAAAAATAATTAAAAAATAGAAAAGTTAAAACCTTGAATCACCAATACTCTGTTTTGATATATGTTAGGAAAATCATTTTAAGTTTAGACTCAACAATTTTCAATCTTACTTTGTTATCATTGATAATTCGATAATATGTCTTTATCTTATGATAGAACGATATAGGGAGCTAGACAACTTTTCGGATACAATTAGTAGCGTAAAAAAACTGATCTTGATTATCGTCTTTATTCTTATTCCGCTACTACTTGTTTGATACAAACAGTCATGTCCGACGATAGGGTGTGACATTCTCTAAAAAATACAGATATGAGAACGCGATGCCCCAAAAGTCAAAACACTAATTAATTCATTCACTCATGACTGAAACTCTAAAGTTGGTTATTTATAGCTTAAAAAAATCAATGAAATCATATAAACAAATCAGAAAATAAGTAGGTAATGGAGAACGTGGGATCATGGGCTTGCCATGTGTTATTGGGTACGTATCAAAAGCTTGAAGGTTTTAAATGATTGAAATAAAAAAAAACTGCATAAGTTGTATCAAATAAGCAAATACAAAACCAAAATCATACTTCTCAACAAATGTATGCCCTTATTATCTCCAAAATGCAAGTCAATAATCTATGCATTTACCGTAATTTTCACAAAACTTATGTACATCCCATGTGTACCTCAAAATATCCAACAAACTGTTTCGAATATAATGAGTTCGTTGGCATACGACGGTGTTAAAACGCTATGAATCACGGTAAATTGGTTGAGCCATCCATTTAAGGTTCAAATGTAGTTTACCAGATTTAGCACCATCAAGTGGAAAACAATCTTTATATTCTCCTTCCAATATTACCCTTGTTAGGGTCAAAATACATCTTCCCATATAGTCCTGCATATAAACAATTTTGACATTGTTTAAATATTATATACATCATAGTTTTTCATTAATAATATATTTTTCAAAAATTTACCAATTAGGAGGTTGTATGCAGTACAATTGACCATTTCCCGTTTAGCTAATCTTTTTTAATTAGATGATTTAAATGACAACCCAAGTCGACCCGCTCATAAGTAAATGGTGAAAATTGCAAACTTTGACTATCTTTGACCAAAGAAAAAATCTATATCTATACTATTTGATAAAAGAAGGTTTATTAGGGACACATGTTACTTTAATAAAAGAAAAAAAACTATATCTTCCTTCATTTTTTTTCCCGCATCTCTCTCATTTTAAATTTGTAACATTTTTTCATTATGATTTTTTTACAACTAAAATTAAAAACAATGTATAAATTAATCAAAAAGAGGATTAATTTACACATTTAAGTATTACAATGTTAAAGTTTGAACATTAAATATATAACGCACACAGACTCCAATCTTATTTTTCAACTACAGATTTGTGTTAATTGTTTAAGGTCACGGGTCACAGTTTTATGAGGTAAAAATTTATTTTTCTTGTCGTAAGTAATCTTTCATATCAATCAAAATTTTATTTTTCTTGTCGTAAGTAATCTTTTATATCAATCAAAATTTTATTTTTCTTGTCGTAAGTAATCTTTCATATCAATCAAAATTTTATTTTTCTTACTTGTCGTAAGTAATCTTTCATATCAATATAACTATTTTTCCACGTGCAATATTTAATATTTCATTATTAATTTTTTTTATTTAAATTGTGTAAAACACAGGTTCTAACCTAGTATTAATTATATGTATGTAGTTATGTACCTTTCCAAATGTATCGTGGTCATATACTTCAACAACGAGCATATCATGCAAACCATCTTCCACAACAAAATCAAAAGTCTGATTCCAAACCGGGTTCAAATTCTCATTCACAACCTACAAACATTTAATAAAAAAATATTTTAAAAAAATAGTCATATAATTCACAAGTGAATTTATTAAAGAGGTTAAAAAAAGTACTCTGGTGCTGTTTTTCATCCCGGTTTTTTTCATGGTGAGTACAACAAAAGGATCAGCTTTTCCTAAAAGATCCGTTGGCGGTAAATCTTCAGCAGATATTACGGTGACTGAAAGCACTCCTCTTATAATTACTGTTCTTTTTTTATTTATTATTTCATTATTATCAGTATCTCCACTTTTAAGAACTTTTTCTAGTGATGTCATAGTAAAGTTGGAAGTAAACGGATTCGTGAACCCGTTTTCCATTCCGTATGGGCAATACAGTAGCTCCAAGTGCACCTACAAAAAGAAATAAAATAAAATAAAAAATAAGAATTACAATCAATATATAAAATAAAAATAAAACTATGTAATAAAGTCCAGAGGTGGTAAAATGGATCCAAATCGTTTCGATCAAAACAAGTAAAGTTTTTAATTATCAGTCATGTTGGGTTGATCGGTATATTTTTTTTTAAAATCTCATAAATTATTACAGAAAATAATAAAATTAAAGGATAAAATGATTCAAAATTTTTTTTTTTTTTTTTTAATGTATCTGGGTCACAAACGATAACAAGAATCAACTGTTACCTTCCCGCGATCTTTATTATCTCTCTGAAGATCCAAATCTTTGACCAATTTGAGCCAAACATCTTTGACTTTACCGGGTTGAAGTTGACTTAAGTTGACTTGTGCACATCCAAGGAGTTCAGCTGCTTGAAGCCCTTCATCATCATATATTTTTACCGTCAAGTGTTGTGTCGAAACATCTTCAACCACAAACTCAAAATGTTCGTTCCAGATCGGATTCAAATCGTTGTTCTGAAAATAATGTAACAAATAAAAAAATCAATCATTTGTTATAAAAACAACTGAATATTTGTTTTACACGAAAGAGAAAACTTACAATAACTTTACTAGTTTGCATTCTGTTACGTAACGGCCGTATGTATAATTCAGCAAAAGGATCAGATTTTCCAATAATATCTTTATTTGTTAAACCGCTAGCTTGAACGAGTTTCACCTCCAATGTTCCAACGGGTTTTAATTCGAGGTCACTAATGATCAAAACCTCATGTCAGATGTATACAGAAACTAAATTATTTCAAATAATATAATTATTAAAATCAAATAATTTAAAAAATGATCTCTAAGTGTGCAGATTGTAGATGTGTACCTGTAATCTCCGGGCAAAATGGGAATAACTTTTCGAACTGGCCACGTGATTGAATCTTCAACCGCATCGTGTATAGTACTCTGCATAAACAAGAAAACTTGTTAAGAAAATGCAAAAAAAAAATGATATTTTAGAGTTGCAACAAAGAGATTTTTGGATTGTTAGCAGTTTTGTAAAAATAGGGATTAATAAGTAATCAGTGGTCCATCATTGTGATTTAACCTAATCGGCATAGAATCAGAAGGCGATTAAAATCGGTCAAAATTTGTCAACAAATGGTCAGAATTGGTCAAAATCGGTTAAAAAAGTGTGTATGTAAGTTTGAAAAATTATATAAAAAAAAATCCAATCCAATTAATCAGTAGTTTGTACCCCCACCGCCCGACTAACGCTTGATGATTTTTTACAACTACTTTTTAGTGTGTGTTTCGTTAGTTATGTGGAATATAATGATCAGAGCAAAAAAAAATATAATAAAACAAAATAAAAAAAATAAAAAACATTGCATACCTCAAGGGCATCAGCAACACCAGGAATAGCTGAAATGTCACCACCAACTACTTTCAGTGTAAAATCCATCTTTTTCTGTAAAAGTTGGAAAAAGAAAACTTTTTTACTCTAGCTAAGAAATGTATAACCTAAATAATATAATAAATTAAAGGAAAAAAGAAAATGTACCTTGTGTCTCAATGAAAATGATACAGCTCCAAAACAAGGAAATTCAGGAACTAAAGGCTTGAAAATCAACCTAAAAACGCCAGTAAATGCAATATTCTTCACCTATACAAGAAAAGTAAATTGTCGCATGTTTATTACTGGTATCACAAAATCTTATGATTAAGTGCTCTAAAACCTAGGGGGTATTTAGATGCCGTTTTTAAATATTAATATATAGTGGGTTTAAGAATAAAAGACAGAAGCAAAAAATCAAATAATAATTTATTATTTAATAATAGCATAAAATGGCTACTGAAATTAATTACTTGCACAGGCAATCCAACTCCAAGTCGGGTCTTGATATCAAGTATTATACTCGGGTTTCCATCCCAATTCATCTCTAATTCCATAGTTATTCCTTCACCTCCATCTTCAATAATTGAAACTCCTAAACAACAGAAAATGACAGTTATTTAATATAACCAGTGAATTGAATTAAAGAAATATAAAAGCATTAAAACAAATGAAAAAAATGGAGGCAATTGGTAAAATCATCATTTAGCCTAACCTGTAAATTGTGGCGCAACGGTGCCAAGGGTAAATTTGGAAAATGACAAAGAAGATAATATCATTGGTCTGTATTGCTCAAGAACTGGTTCCACGCTAGCCTTTATAAGTTCAGATGCTGCCTGCAAGACATTTAAAATTACATAATAATGACGATGAAAAATAATAGATTTGGAGTAATAGTTCCATACTAGATGCATACTTTTAGTTATCAAAATAAAAGATTTGGGATAATAACTAATTCCACCTTATTTTCTTTGTCACCTGCTTAAAAAAGTCAAAAATTTCCAAAAACTCAACATCGATAGATGTGATTATTCAAAGTTCAAGCGGCATCCAAACACTAACTCATGCACGATTTTTGATACATTTGTTAACTTATACCCCCTAATTCACTACATACTTTAATAATAAGAAGAGTTAATTACACAGATGGTCCTTTTGGTTTGCGGAAAGTAACATGTTTAGACTCTAAAGGGTTAAAGTAATGCTTTCAATTTAGTTACAAGTTTGGATATTAAGGTAAATTCCGTTAACTTTTCCGTTAAGATAGGGTAATTTACCCAACATACCCTTTGACTTTTGGTACTTGTTAATTTTATTTTCCACAAATCACAGGACCATTTGTGTAATTACAATTTACAATATCGCTTAATGTGGTTATTACAACTTCAAGCAGCAGAAGACTAGAAGCAGATTCCAACACTATCTATTGTCCCATGTTACATAACACATGATTATTGTATTTTGATTAAATGAATTAAACAGACACTGTACAATAAAGCAGAAACTGCGAAACAAATACAGTCAACCCTAACAAAACTGACCTGATCAACATAGGGCCAAATCTTTGTAAGATGAGCATTAAGCCAAGTTAACTGAAATATTAAATAGCACAATCAGTCTCCAGAAATACAAAGATCATTTAGAAAAATTAAATAAGCAGGAAGAATATATAAAACTCAACTTCTGTTTCTGTGAGAAAACAACCCAAGAAGGATAGTATTCTGGGGCAAGTAACTTTTTTGAATCTTCAACTGTCATTCTTGCAAAACTTGCAATCGTCGTCGCCTTCATCACATATGTTAACACAAATTTGAGTTTATCCACAAAATATAGATACAAATAAGAAGTATGCATTTTGTTTGTGTGTGTCTGTTATTTAACATAACTTCAGCATATCTAAAATCCAGTTTAGAGGTTTACCCTACAATGTATGACGTTATTGTAACGATAGTTTATGCAATTCAACCCTAACTACTTTAGAGTTAACTCTGAGATTTCAGTAGCACCCCCAATTATCCCTAAACATACAATTAGCACAAAGATAAACAAGGATGTTAGGGCGTGAAAGCTAAGCTAAAGAAAGGTAGATTAACCTTACAATTTCAGAGCTGAATGAATTAGGGAAATATAAGAACATACAATTGCAATTCTCTTTATATAAAATCAAGTTTTAATACCACAAATCAATGAATCTGTCTGAGCTACGAACACAATTCAAACTAAAAGAAATCGAAATTCTAGAACTTACAAGTGCAGATCGACGCATAGATCGAGCATTCTCAGACCGGACGAACACAACAATCAATCCTATCCCTACTATAACTCCAGTTATCAATCCCACAACGAACGACATTCTTCGAACAAAACTGAGAGCAGATTTGGTGAAAAGCTAAATTAAAGCCACAAAACACCAAGTTTCAAACAGCAGATCCAATGAAAAAGGTCCACACTATGATTCTGCTTGATTTTTAGTAGGTGTTTTGGTGTTTGTGTGTGAGAGATAGAGCTTGACAGTTTCTAGAGAGAGAAAAGAGGCTATAGGTGGATTGTAAATTGACAGTGGAAAGAAAATTAGTAGAACCGTGTCAAATGTAACTAAAGTATGTTTTTTCGTAGGTAATTTAAGACTTAATTACGTCATTAACTGCTAATTACTTACAAGATAATATCATTAAAGTTGTTATTTATGTCCTAACCTGACACGATAGGCTCTGCCGACAGGGACATATTTGACTTTTAGTATATAGTCATGGCAAGTAACACGTGACCACTAGCTTTGTTTTTATATATTTTTCTTGTTAACAAAATTACACAAAACATCCTTTAGGTATATATATAAAACTGTAGGTTTCATCCTTTATATTTAAAAAGTATCGATTTCATCCTTTATCTTAACTAGATGTTGCAGTTTACATCCTTTAAGATAACAGATGTTAGTTTTCAATTAAATTTTTAAAAAATAACTAAAATGCCCATAAATTATAGAGGACGAAATCTGTAACTTTTAAAAACCTAAAGGGTGTTTCCTGTAATTTGTTAAAAAGTATTAATATTTGGATTCAATGCATTTAATATTATTACTTTAAAAAAATAAGAAAATTGTTATCAAGTGAGTAATTTTGTAATCAGTTGTTAATCTAGTAATATTTTAGAAATAATGAAAGTTGTTATAGTTTAATATAAAACATGATGCGTAACTGAATAATATTAATAATATGTTAATAAGATAAGCTTATTCAAATAAATAAGAAAGTTAGTAAGCTTCTAAGTAGTGGGTTGATTTTGGTTGTACCATCGTACAACATATGAGATCATCAGTTCATAAATAGAATGAGCTTTATTGTGATCTACCAGTAACTTAAGGTAACTCACTCTGTTTCTGTTCCATTATCTAAAAAAATATTCAATTTTGACCCATACTTACTTCTAACAGATGTGACGTGCTTTTTAAAAATATATTGTGACAGAAAATGAATAAGATTAGTTGTCGATTAAATGCATTTGCAGTTCCATATTTATTAGTAGTTGCAGAGTTCGAATCGTGTAATCTATAACTGTTTACTGATTAATTAGATGTAAAAAATTCTTGAGATTAACATAAAATGCAGGAAACACCCTTTAGGTTTTTAAAAAGTTACAGGTTTTATCATTTATGATTTAATGGTATTTTGGTCATTTTTTAAAATTTAACAGAAAAACTAACATATGTTAGCTTAAAGGATGTAAACTGCAACAACTACTTAAGATAAAGGATAAAATTGGGACTTTTTAAACATAAAGGATGAAACATGCAGTTCTATATATACCTAAAGGATGTTTTGTGTAATTTTGTATTTCTTTTCTAACAGCAAAAAAAGATTAAAAAAGATTTTTATAATCTATCGAAGAACCAGATAAAGATTGGCTAAAAATTCAAATACAAGAAACCAACAAAGCGACTAAATCAACAATATTACATATGATTGGATCTACATCAATATATAAAGCTCGGTCCTTTCAAAATTTCTACAAGATCCAAATGGTAGTGTATGTGATTGTTATAACCAACTTCTTTTTCTTTTTTTAATCTTCTTCATCGGGTTTTGTATATATTAGCTCTTGAGCTGTATTGTACCCATAAAACTTGTATCCAGATCATCGCGAAACCAGATGCCAGATTTATTTGCCCACCATGCATTTGATGAAGACATGATCCATCTCTTCTTCTTCGGATTCGTATAGCGGACATAAGGTCGAATCCAATAAAATTCCCCGTGTAGCTAATTGTGGTGCCAAAGAATATGTTTTTGGAGTAACCACCAAATGAAACAAATTACTTTCTGATCCAATTTATCTATCTTACAGTGATCATGTTGCCTGGATTTTTTTTATATGTCTAGTAAAAAAATAACTAAAGTCCAGTCATGCAGATTCCCAGTCAAATTTATCATTCTTCCCCCTCGCATATCATACATGTGGTAACCCGACCCATTCGCTCACAACGAGGATGAAACTCACAATAAAGCAAAACCCATAGCTCAACCCAGAGCATGTCACCTCAACCCAACCGTCTTTTTAACCAATTAAACATGATGGTGACACTACCATCAAGTAGAAAATTCACTAACATTTTCCTTCTCTCTTCCTTTCGTTGCTCGAGTACACATACCCATGGTGCTTATTCCTTACCTACAATGGGGGCGGTATACTCACATCAACAAATTGCTCACGATGCAATAAATCCAACTACTAATGCCAATGCAATAATGTTTTTAACAAGGACGAACAACTTAAATCAACCAAACATTTTAATTGAATCCATATAAGTTAATGTGCTAATAAAAAATTCAATACAATTAAAAGAAAAAATAACTCTAATATTCACTCACATTGAACCGGTTATCTTGAGATGATCACAAGAAACTATCCTTATGCGATCTTTTCATTCCACGGACTCTACCGACCTTCTTTGCGTGAGCAACCCGGATACAAGGCCCAACAAAAGCCCGGTAAGTTTTTTCCATTTAACTCTTTTTTCTTTTATGCGATTTCAATAATTTCGGCCCATTATAAATCCATTTCAAATTTAACTGTTTCCTTTGACTACATATCATTCACGTGTTCCCTATCTTATAAACATCTGAATTAATTTGGAATATCAGCTGCAAATTAAAATAAACAAACAAGATCATCTCAACTTTAATTAGATTAACTAACTGATCAAAATCTGTTACTAACTAAACTAATTTAATTTATTATGTTTAATTCAATTGTGTCGGTTTTAGCTGGTTTTCATCTTTTAACATACAAATATAAAACCTACCATAAAATATATTTTATTCATATCGATGCAATTACAACATAGTTAATATTTATAAATGTGTACCTAAAATGCAACGATCAAAACCCGAAGAAGCAACCGGACGCCCCTACCCAATGGAGTTGCAAAAGTGTTCCCAAAAACACTCCAACCCAAGCTTCACTCCATTACCCATTCACCCTAAATAGGGAATTTTCTAAAGTTACGTAAACAAAGAAAACAATATTTGGCTAAACACCCAATTTCATTAATATCAAGAAACCTTCACGAAAACTTGATTACAATTAGAG
>WOUH02000022.1:601563-612492 GCA_009936405.2 Stevia rebaudiana | reverse complement strand
AATACGTTTATCAATACCTTCACATCATTTATTCATAATAACCTTAGTTATTTTCATAATTCCTGCATAACCCCTACCTATTTACAAAAAATACGTTTAACGCAACAACAACCTATAGCGTATGCATATCAGGCCCCAAAACATTTAAAACAGTTAAGGAGGGGCTCAAAGAACTCACCTGATATGCGGTATGACGGTAGAGAGAGAGTAAGAGAATCGGTGATCCTTGGGCAGAACCTCCGCGAGACTTGCGATTAACCGAGCGATTTGAGCGGGTTCCGATTACCCGATTACAACCTTCAGCAGAAACCCGACTAGTATGTGTGTGTGTTTTGTTCAAATGAACCGTGCATCCAACCTCTGCTCATCGACCCCTTTATATAGGCATATATTGGATTTCCACGCGTGTCGCGCCGTTTTTGGCCAAACGATGAGGGCCACGCGTGAGGATTTAACTTAACGACGATGCTGCCGACTTTCTTCTCCCACGCGCCACGCGCCATCCCCGAGGGTCATCCCGCGCGCCACGCATGGCTCTTGTTGGCATCCGGACCTATGATCTTCTGCCACGTGGCGCTGAGTCAGCCTACCCGAGGCTGCCACGTGGCCAGTCGTTGCCACACACGTTGTGGAGCTGCCACGTGGATCCCTAACCAACCACGTGGTGCCATGTCATCCCGAGCCTAGTTAACTTCAAAAGTGGGAAACTCCGTTTCGTTCGGACTCCGTTTCGCGCGCGGTTTTCGCTTATGTTCACGATTTTCCATTTCGCATCTAACCCCATTGGTTTCACTTCCAAAGGAGGTGTTGGGATTTCAAGCTTATGGAACGTTGCACCGTTTTGCGCGTAACTTCCGAACCGTCGCTCAAATCAAAATTCTGCATACGCTTAAACTCTTCTAAATAGTTATATGAATATAACCAAAGTGTTTATTTCATATTATCATTGGGTTTCACTAGGGTACCGTCAGTTTTACAACTGTCCTAACACCGAAACTTGATCGTAAGCATATCATTAAACAGACACAAGACTCCTCTAATTCTCGTAATCAAATCACACCAAATTCGGGGCGTTACAACAGCTTTAATATGTTTTTAAGAATCCAGAAATACCCGTCTTTTAATATCATAAAAAAAATTCTACGAAGCTATATCAAAATTTAAGCATTCCAAAAGTAAAATCTACATGATATAATCAGAGAGATTTAGTTTGATTAAGCAATTACTCGATCAAATGGATTATAAAGTTTAAAAACTTACACAGGTGAGGATGAGAACTACGTTAGAAGCCAGAAAAAAGAATCATCATGATTACCATCGAAACATCACCTAGATAATTAATTGCACACATTATATATTCAATCAAACTAACAAAACTCATGAAATTTCCTAGAATGCAATTACCTTTGGTTGTAACTCACAAAACTCAGTTTGTGGGCGACAACCAATATGAGGTATGTACTTTATATGGGAGAAGTGTGAAGGAACAATCAAATCCCGCCCAATTGATTGATTCAAGATTTGAGATTGAAAATCAATTCGTAGAGTGTGAAATCCATTATGGTGCAATTGACCCTTTAGAGAAGAAAAAGATACAGCTTGACCTTTTTGATTCATAGAATTGCTTGTGAGTTTCCCTTCATGTAAAAGAACTTGCAGGTCACTTTTTGCTTCATGCTCAGATGGTTTCTAAAGAAGAAAGAAGAAAGTCTCAAGAAGGACTCGTGAGTCTGCCTTAAAATTTCACTGGATGCTCTGCCACTTTTTGCAATTGGATACTTCGATAAGGCTTAAATGGATAGATCCATGGATACTCTTAATTTCTTAAATAGGCTTTATATCATTGTACATCTTGCTTTAAATTGTTGTACATTTCTTAATCTCTTAAAACCTATGGGTTGACCCATACAATATGTATTATAAAATAGTATAGATATTTGCTTAAATATATTATCAATAGTCTAAATATAACTAAAGTTGGCGTACGATAAATATTATTATTAAGAAGAAAAAGATCAAATTAAAGAATATTATGATTGTAGATTTTTTCTACATACACAACATTATAGAGGAGATTTAGATATGTGGTTTATTATAGAACTCTGTTTGTTATAAGGCTTTGTTTTCATCTTTTCGATCAACAACAAATTGTATATGCTGAAGATTACTATATTAACTATGTCCTCAGCAAACCTTTAATAATTTAGATATTTATAAATTATGCATATGTTTTAGAAATAATATTATAATATACATTTTCTCTTTCTTTAAGGTCATACGTAATTTTCTTTATTATTGTTTATTTATATATTAATTGACATTATCATTTAAATTGTTCAAGCCGTGTAGCATACGGGTATCTAACTTCGTGTAATGATAAAGATGTAAAAAAATATTCTTTAGTTGTATTAGAGAAATAAAAGGTAACGATAAAGATATAAAAACTATTATTTAATTGAATAATAGAGTGAATATATAATGATTTTTAATGAATAATATTTTTTTTGAAAAGTTTTAATGAATTATATAAATAAAGATGGTGATATAAATGTGAATGCTCAAGTTTACCTTTAAATCTAGTTGGCCTTAAGGGTGTTAAGAAAAATAAAAAACTGTTTAAAACCAATAACAAACCGTATTCGTAATCGAATAAAACCGAATCGAATTTGGAATTCGGTTTTTTATTCGTACTTGGTTTTTATCGGTTCCATATTTTTAAAAACTTTGAATTGTTCAGTTTAATCGAATCAACCGAATATATGAATATATAAATAAATAAAATATTTTTATTATTAATATATAATGTTTTTAAAACCCTAACACTAAATTATAATCAGTCAGTCGGATACTCATATATCTAACATAAACAACTAATCAAATGCATCACAAAGTAGTAGTCAACAAGTCAAAACAACAGAAAAAAACAACTTATTTGATCAAATTTGGTTAGAATCGATTTAAAACTGTTTATTTGATTTGACCAAAACCAAACTGATTAAAACAATTTTAATTCTGTTTAGTTATAAATTTTCTTAATTCGGTTGGATTTTATCATCGATAAGTTAAACGAATTTTCACAACCGATATAACACCCTTGGTGCTTATCTCTAGTCATTGACACCTTGCGTGACAGTTAGGTCATTATTATGACCCACCTCCTTAACATGAATAAGATCGGGTTGAGATCAAATTCATCCAATTCGTTGAAAAACCAAATGATCGTTCGTTGCTTTGCAATCGGTGAATCGATATTCGATCGTTGAAGATATAAGTTATATCGAACGATTCGAAGAACAATTTTGGATGTCCAATTGAAGTTAAAAAGTGGGCGAAACCCTAATCGATTAAAAATTTGGGGACTTTGCGATTGATTGAATCGAAACGCTTTATGAAAGATAGAGGTGGAGGAAAGCGATTATAGACAGCAAAACACAGAGCTGCAAACACAACATGTCTGCGGTAGTGTGCGGGAAAAGATCATCATTTTTCGAAGATCATAACATACCTTCTTCCTCGTCGTCACCTCCTGCTTCTAAAAGAATTCGTTGCTTTTCTTCATCTTCACCTGTTCAGTTTTCGTCTTCGTCATCTCGGTCGTTAGCACTTGATCATCTCGCTGTACTATTTCCTGATATGGATAAGCTGGTTAGTTGATTGTTTACATAGCTCCTTATTATTTTTAGGGATCGTAATCGTAGTATACCTTATTTACATTTAAGATTATAATAGAAGTGAGAATATTTGCCGTTTTAAAATGGTGTTAAGTTCATGTCTTATGATCCTGAAAATTTGATTTTAGTAAGCAAGCCATTCGGAGCCTAGTTAGGGTTTAGCCCATGCTCAGACTGTTTTGTTTGGTCTGAACATCGTTATATAGCAATTTCAAAGCAGTTAGAATTGGGTTAAAATTAGGACATAAATTAAAATACATATAGTTATTGTTTCTAGGAAGTAAATAGTAACAAAGTCGGTAATTTATATACCATAAGTACTAGTTAGAAATGCTATACTTTCAGGAAACTCTGAATTTTCAGTGCCCTCGTGATATAGATACTACTCTCCTTAGTTTTCCTTTTCCGTAGCATCATTAGTTTTCTTATTTCATAGCATCGGTGTGGGTATTCAAAATAGGAATCAAAACCACAAATTTATAAATCTAGTATCATTTTAATTCTAGAAAATTATAGGGCCACTCATAGTGATATTTAGTTACAAATCAAATGCCCCATTAAGTTCAAGAATCATACCACATTGTCTAAACAAACCTTCAACATTTATGCATTTAACTTCTCAAATTCAGCATAACAATCACCAGAAGCTAATCCCTATACATAAAAAGGACTTAATAAGCAATTTCTCTAACCAAAGAACATAAAAGGTGGAGGAACATTTATACAAAACCCGTATCATATTACAAATATTTTCCTATACAAATCACAATAACCAAAGAAAAATAACCTAACAAAACCAAATAGTATAATATCACAAAAAGTCAGCAACATGGCTTAGTTTCTTTGTCAGCAAGTTGGGTTTTGCTATTTGAGTACTATGGATTTTAGGTGCAGCACCCAAGTAGGTTGTGATTAGACATGTTTCTTGTTTGTGTCCCCTCTGCTTTCGCAAACTTTGCTTCACTCCTGACTGATCGCGACTGTCATGGAAACTTTAAAAAATAATTTTTAAAGCATTATGTAAATATATTTACAACTATATAAAATGTTGTTACCATGTTGCTCAATATCAAAATAAAGAAATTACTAATTTTCTAATTGGTAAAAGTCCTATGACAGATCAGATGGTACTGTCTGGAAAAGAAGTCATCTTTCTATATTATGAAGCTTAATTTAGTCATTCAAGTAGAATACATGGCATCTAGTCGCCAACATAATATGGCAAATAAAATGAATCGGTGCCATTACGATTCTTCTATTTTTTAAAAAGAAATAGCAACCTGCAAAAACCAGAATTGACACATGCATAGCAGCCCTAAGGGTATGCTTGCGGTCCTTATATACGCATACAACACCAGAGCTTAGCAATTGCTTGCTGCAATTTTTTTGTCAAAAGAGGCCTGACATAATTATCAGCAGCGTCGCGAAACTTTTCACCATCCAAAAAATCTAGCGGAATTCTCTAAAGATAACATTATGATTTTAAATTTAATTCAAGACTGTATATATTTTTATTAAACTTGAGTTAGAAATTAGTAAAAGCTAAAAGAAATTTAATCACGTTAACAGTGGAAGACCAAGTGTACTGCTCTGCAAGAGATTTATACAAAGCATCCAACTTATCAATTTCATCTGAAGAATAATTTCCATTTTTGAAAGCAGTCCAACAGATTTTTGTAATCCTTCATAGTATCTGAACAAATGATGCCAATTGTTTTTTTTTTTGTACACAAAAAAAAAAAAAAAAAAAAAAACCTCAACAAACTGGAGTAAAGTATCTTTAACGGACTATGTTTTTACCTGTTTTTACACAAGAACGATTGATCAAAACCAGCTGATTGTATCAAATAATCTTGATCCGAACAAGAAATCTCTTAATTTCAAACAAGTGAAAAGAAAGGTAAAGCAACACTCACAAACTTCAAGATCGTTTGTATCAAATAATCTAGATCCGAACAAGATAATTATCTATTTCTTTTTTTTTAATTCAGAAATAATATTATGGTGATGGGTTACTTGAGGGGTAAAGCAGGTTTGATGAAACTTAAATGAGAAAATAAGAATCATATGGTGATATATGCTTTAGCTGGAAAACTTATTATGTCATAAATTGATTATGAAATATTGAAATGATTAAATTAGCTTGTAGATTACCGGGTTCTCTATACCACTTCCATTTGTGTTCAATTCTTCAACAGAACCATTTGTAAAATCTTTAGAAGCTTCAGTTGCTTTAGATTGGTCATATGGTGGAGTCGACTCTTCACCGTTTATAGTCAAATTAACATTCAGCTGAAAAGATACAGAATTTAGTTCAATTATGTAAAAAAAATTAAATTGAACACAGATCAAATCAATTGGTGCTTATAGTGAGTTAGTGACTACCAAGATTTAAGGGTTAAGATAATGAAATTTATAATTTTACACACATATCCGTCAAAAGAAAATTTATAGAATTCTGATAAAAATTAAATTAAAAAAAATCGATTAAAGTACATAAAGAACAAATTGAACTCGGAAGTCAAACAATAACTTACAGAGTATACATAAAGAAAGAAACATGAGTAAAGAAAACTTAGTGTCATTATTCATACTCAATTTAATAATACGAAACAGAAGTAAAATAAGCCCACCGGAGATGCTAGGAGAAAGGGCTCGACGGCCAGGGGGTGCAGATGATGGGATTTGAATTTTGAAACACAAGATCGACTTGAAACCATAATAATCGAAGAGAAGAAAACATTTGATTGAAGAACTTGAAACCTAACCCGTTGTCTTTTTTGTTTCTGTTTCTTTTTCTGTTTTTTTTTTCTGTTTTTTATCTGTTTTATTTTATCTGTTTTATTTTTTCTGTTTTTTTCAAATAAAGTTGGAAATGCATCCTTTTTTATATACATATATTATGTTTTTTTTTTTGTTTTTATCTGTTTTCTTTTTTCTTTTTTTTTTTTTTCAAATAAAGCTGGAAATGCAACCTTTTTTATATACATATATTATGTTTTTTCTTTTTTTTTCCTGTTTCTTTTTCGTTTTTTTTTTTCTTTTTTAATAAATTTACATACATATTAGATGATACATATGCTCTTTGTGTATTAAGACACTTAAATCCACATGTTTATCCAACCCATTAGATACATTAAGATTAATACTTTGTAAAAAATTAATCAATATCGACACTTGTTTTTTATATTACCATTCCAAGTAACAAAAATAACAAAAAAACAACTTTTTTTAATAAACATCCACATACAAAGTAACACAAATAATAAAAAAATTCATAAGATTACATAAGGAACAAAAATACAAATAAAATAATATAATTTGGGAACTTACTCAACTAACAGAGAACTCCATTAGGCATAAAACCTATAACATTAACAGAGAACTCCATTAGGCATAAAACCTATAACATTAACAGAGAACTCCATTAGGCATTCTTAAAATCCTTTCAAAACATACTTATTTCCAAATTTACATTATAATAATAACTATTATAATCCTTTTTCAACCATAAAAACAAACTGAAATATGTTCATCTTGTTTTTTACCTTATTAAAGTGTAGCAAAGCACATAAATCACTTAGCATCGTTATCTTTGTTAAGGCATGAAAAAACTAATATAAGATGTTATGTTATCTCATATAAGTTGAATTTTAGCTTATTCTTACTTAAGAATGTTCTTAAATTAGTTATTTACACACGTTTTGGACATTTAGTATTTTTTTTTTAAAGAGCGCATCAAGATGCAGATGCGCTCGTATCGCAGCGCGCATCACACAACAGATTTTTGAAGCAATGCATTGAAGTGCTTCGCACAGCTTAAAGCCAAGTTTCCCATAAACCCAACCGATAAGCAAAACGTTACCTCAATGAAGAGCAGAACGACACCTATATAGACACACTATTTAATATTTATCCAAAAAAACAAACCTTGCTTTCTTAGACCATTATCCTCTCTAGTACGCTGCAAATTTAACTGCAACTAAAGAAACTCATACATTTTCAAGAAGTTGTGATCACTGCACATCAATAAATGCACGTTTGTTAGTTTTCCTAGAAATTTGTTACCTTCTTAGCTTGTTCATTTTGCATTGCATCTGTGCAGAACTTGCATTTGCACCCTCCATTCTGAATTAAAACATGCAAATCAGTCAACAAACAATGTAGAACAATAATTGACTATTAATGTGGTTAAAAAAATAAATAGATCAATAATTGGTAACAGAATATGTTCATAGGCTCATTGCTTCAGTAATATGATGGGATTCAACACAGTAGATAAAATATCTCTATATTAAGGTATTTAGATTGTTTGGAGTATTGGACTACTTAAAAAGTTGGAACCATAAGGGTATTGTATTAAGTTATAGAATATAAAAAGCTTAACGTAACCTATCTGAGCTCATCTCCTTTACAATCGAGCCACTTTTGATGAGTTATTTCGAGCAAGCTTTCAGCCACGCTTTATCATAAGAGTCCTAATAGTAATGGAATAAATGTTTAGGCGATATTTTTATATATGAGATGAGGAGTGATGATTTATTTGATATTAAGGTTTCTCCTTGAGTACTTTATGTTGGCCCAGACGGTTGTTAAACAAACAATTCACACGAACAAACAAACACGATATTTGGGAGACAACCCGACTCTTTTCTTTATATTCAATCAAACCAAACTTACAAGGAAAAAGAATAATAAACTACTAACAATGATCCCTATTTATATATTCTAATAAACTTGATCAACAAGTTACTAAACCCTAATTACCAAAAATAAACATACTTTAATAAACGACCCTAGACTTTTAATTAATTTAAGATTAAATCCTTCACTCTATGCTCTGAGTAAACATTGGATTTCTGCTCACAAACTTTAGCTTGTAAAACCATGAGATGCTAACAGTTCAATTTTATTATTTTTAGGTTATTGAAAGAACCCTCAACCAATGTGGTGATGACATAGAAACTACCATCAAAAGTCTTACTGAGTTACGATTGGTTTCTAATGAGAATACTGTTGGAAAGGAATCAGAGTATCAAATTCAATCTCAAAGTGTGTCTGGTAACTTGTGACACAACATTGCATAAATGACTGACTGATTTAGAAGCTTTATTTTTAAATAGTTATCATATTTATTCTATATTTTTATCGAACCTTTCTTTGGACCCTTTTGCTCATAAAAAATCTACTCTATATTTACAATAGTTTAATGTGATGGTTTTGTGTAATCAGCCAATGGGATGACAAATGGTGATTCCGTGTCATTTGAAAGTTCTCCATAAGACAACCAGTAGATGGTGGAGATTGGGTGGATCTTTTTGTGAGAGAAATGTTGAGTGCCTCCAACATTGATGATGCTCGAACACGTGCATCAAGAGCACTTGAGATGTTGGAGAAATCTGTATATGAGCGTGTCACCACTGAGGCCCAAGGCACTAGGCAGGTGATACCTCTTTCTCTCTCTCTCTCTCTATATATATATATACTAGTAGAATACCCGCGCGATGCAATGGCAGAAACCATTTATAACACGATTAGGACTTTATTCTCAATATCTAACTACATAAAAACAAATGAGAAGAACCACATGGATGGATCATGATGCATGATGCAAATGACAGAATCTAAACAACACTCAATGTTGGCGGGATCCATACATTGCCACGGGTTTGAACATTTCCAACCTTCTCAGCCAACTTATCTGCTTGCTTCCCGCCTTACACGGAAGTGACTTCATTTCATTGTTATATATTTTGTATAGCTGTAGAATAAAGATCTCCCAATCAACATGATCTCATTGAACATTAAACTTGTAACATCAGATTAACATGAAACACAAAGCATTCATATAAAAAAGTGCCTGATAGAACATAATAGACTAAGTTAGATAGAAAGAAAAAATTAAGGTAAAAAGAAACGGGTCAAATGGTCACATTGGTCAAACGTCATAATAAGAAAACCAATCCCCTTCAACTCATCTTGCTTTGCAATAAAGTAAATGTAAAAAATAAATTCATCAAATAAAGTAAATGCAATGCAAAATCTGGACTAGTTGAGCAATCGATTACCTTCTTAGATATGACAGGGTAGATGCATGTACATGGAGTTCAAACCATATGTAAGAAACCGAACCTTGAACACGCAACATTCCTATAATATTACGGGTTAGCCTGGGCATTGGGAACATTGTTTACGGGCTAGAATGGACTGAGGTAATTCTATAACAAGAATTTTTTTACTATACGGAAATAATTAACTCTCGTTTCAAGCAAATATTAAATGTTAACAAATTAAAAGAACATGCTCACATTTTAATGATATATGGTCAATCACATGGTAGCATGATTCACCTTATCACAATTTCACAAATCACTAAGTATTATTCTTCATATTATGTGATTGTTTAAAGACCAATTCATTGAAACGAAAGGAATAATGTATGCTATACAAATAATAAAAAATATACCTCGGAAAATATTATTAAAACATGTAAGCTTTGAAAACAAGTGTTCCAGCAAAAATAAAATATAACAAAATAAAAATTAAAGACTCGAATTTATCCACCCATATATTTTTTATATTTGTGTGTATATTTTCAAAAAAGCAGACCAGACTAAAAAAATACAAATTAAAGACTTGATGTATTCAATGACTTAATAAGTCTTAATGTGTATGCGCTACTACAAATATGATATTAGAATTTGAGCCGCATCAAGGCCAATTTATCAGATAAACACAATCATAAATTACAAGTACAGGTATGGAGAAAATAAAGCAAAAGACCAACCCAAAGCAAGTATCCTGCAAAATAAACAAATACCTCCACTTAGATCCCCAAAATAAACAAAAGTGGGTAGTTTTAATTAAATTATGATATAAATGAGAATGGGTTGTGAATTTTTTTAATATTGATCCAAAACCTTTCAAACAACCTGCACCCTCATAAGAAAAACGTTAATTGACATGAAACTTACTGATTAGTGATCCTAGTTTTGAGCCATGTAAACTGATTGATGAGAACACCACAAAATTAAACAATTCATAATGATATAAGTAACGTTTAATTGTATTAGAATCGTGTTAAAGTCTTAAATGAAACTTGAAAAAATGTTATATATCAACATATGCAACAATTTATTAATAATGATATTACTTAGCCAATCTGTCTTTTTGTCTGGCTTGAAGCTTACCACTATAATAACAAATAGATTATAATCACAAGATTAAAAGGTCTAACTAAAGTTTAAAAAGATGGATT
>WOUH02000022.1:587428-598084 GCA_009936405.2 Stevia rebaudiana | reverse complement strand
AATTACTATATAATAATACTCAAACGACCTTAAGAAAATTTCGACCCCCAGGAAAAAAATTTCTGGGTTCGCCACTGCCGATACAAATGTATAAAGTTATTTAAAATGCTGATAGCAATATCTTTTCTTCGAAAAAAAGCTATTAAAATCACCCTCCAACCACATGCTTACCTAATTCAGATGAATAACTTTAAAATTGTGTGAGCTAACTTACAGGAGAGAGATGGGTTCCATATAACAAAGGGAACGTTGCATTCTTGTGGTCCAAATACATACAATATAGATTGGTACCCTACAAAATTCAATAAAATTCAATTTTGAGGCTTTATTCCTTGAAATAATTACTTGAAAAGCTAAATGATTTCATCAATTTTACATTATTAAGTATCATTTAGATCTCAATAATTAGTTTCCATTATGACAGATATTTATTCAAGTTGTTTACTTTTCTCTTTTGACATCAAAAGAAGGAAACCCATTACCAATTAACTACAAGTCTATAACTACATACATACATCCAATTCACATGACAAAATAAAAAATAAAATATTGTAAACATTGGTATATACATCCAAGAAACAATCTAAACTGGGAAGAAACACTACAAAAAAAACTCAAAATTCAAAAACACAGTTAGGCTCTATCTCTATGCGCAAATATATATAGAGAGAGAAAGAGTAGAATAAAAACAAGGAAACCATTGGCCATGAATTAATCAATACCACTAATTTTGCCTGCAATTTAAGTAAATAAGATTAGAAATTTATAATATCTATATAATTCACAAGAAAAAATAGTCAATTCTGATTTCTGAACAAAGTTTGCAATCAAATTGAAATCCTTGGGATCCTGATGTATACTCTATGGTTCATATCGAACACTAAATCAAAATTAAAGTTAAACTTACGAAGCAACAAACGGAAATTAATTAATTAGCAATCCAAAGATCAAGAAAATGCAAATTAAAATCGAGAATTGATGAAACTTTTTGCTTCTTCTAGTATTGATCCTGTCTCTATCTTCCCACAGCTTTATTGAACCGCAAAGATTATGTATACAAAACACAGATCTGATGGATTAAAACCTATGCAGTTCAAGAAAGCCGTGGAAGAATAGAGAGAGCACCATGTTATGGCTGAGTATGAAGATCTGCAAATGTTTCTGATGGAAACCCTAATTAGGGTTTCTGAACAAACAGTATGCAGAGAAAAGAGATGAGGTTGCAGGAAGAAGGGAGAAACGGTGAGTATTTATAGGAGGATGGACTTCTTTTTACCACCAATCCCGAGAAGAATATAATGAAACTCATGATACCCCCACCTTTTTTAGTTTTTACTAACCACTTTTTATTTATTTATTTGTTAATTTAATTATTAATCGTGATACATCTATCCTTTGAAAATGTGGCTACAAAAAATTAATATAATATTGATCTCGGATTTAAAGAAAGGTTTATCATGTTATCATACGTACATTATACCTTGTAAAATTAGAAGTTAAGATTTAGATATCTTATTTTTCTTATTTATTTACTACGTACGACTGGTCCTGATAATTTAAGAGTTTGAACCAGTAAAATTTTCCTAGACTAAAACGAATTATAAATTACATAAAACAATTTTGTTTAAACGACGATTAACGTTATAGGATTAACATAACAAAATGATAGTATTAGAATAACATATTGTAATAGCTAACTCATGATTCAAGTAAATGACAATACAACCTAAGATTTTTATATTTAATGTCCCTCAACTTGTGTGAAAACAAAAGCCAAATAACTTCTCATATGTTTTGAATTGTTCAAATCGTGTCTCAATAAAAGCAACAGCTTGATCGACAAATATAAGAAATAATTCACTCTAAAATTCTCTTCATGTGTAAATGAAACTTTTTGGCTAGCTGAACTCTCACCAAACTTTTTCCTTTTAATCGAACGTTTTTTTTTTTAAATATCAAATCAATACCCATTTCAATAGCTATCTCCTTAGTTTCTCTATATTTCTTGAAGTACTCAATCAATTTGGTTATAGCCATGAAAGAAACTTTGAACCGATTAGCTGATTGTTTAATTGGCTGCAAAACTGTTGCGATTGCTTTGTGTAAAGCATGAATTCTTTTTTTTAAAACAAGAACGTTGGAAAATTAACAACAAGAAATAGCTTTTGAATTCAGGTGATTAAACATCACAAAAACTCGTGGGTGAAAGCAACACAACAGTTTAAAATGGGACACGTTGAATACGCAAATGAACTAGTCAAATGGTTGTTGGATTCAAGCGGTAATTTTTCTATTAATAAATTTTCTAGTCATTTTTTAAGTTCGTTAAACAACTATTATTTTTTAGTTATAGGAATGTCCCGTGCTAATGGTGTCGTCAATTCAAACATAATTAATGGAGAAAGCTTTACATGATTATCAAAAGAAACATAATGAGTTTAATCACATTGCAACATGGAAGGTTAGGCGGACCCATGATAGATGACTATAGGTCGGTTAATGGGCAAAGAGAGCTTGGGTCGATTCGAAAAGAAAAGGAAAACCATTGGATTCCGTCAACTTCAACGTATATAGAAACAACATTAATGATCACTTTTCCGACTTCAACGAATTGAAGACTCAATACTAACAATAACAAGGCGAAAAGGGAAGAAATCAGTCGATTCACCAAGCAAGATAGTTTGGCTGATTTGGTTAAATCGTACACTACAATGAAGGTGAGCTACTGAGGGCGATGGTGGAGACGAGAAAGAACAAGATGAAGGCCTCATTTATTTGATGGATGATCAAGCGGAGGCTTTACAAGAGGGGCGGTTTGACAGGATTTAAAAATGTTTACGAAACCATGTTATCATTAACTGAACTAGTTTTGGGAGTTTTTTTTGCCCAAAAACATGAAATCGTTGCTAAATATAATTGTCAGTGTTATCTTTAGATTAAGTTGACGCTATATTTTTTAATTTAAATATATGATTTTTTTATTATGTAATATTTTATTTTTAACATGTAAAATTTAATTTTAAGGAAGTGTTTATTTATAAGAATATTTCTTAAACCTATATTATGTTTCTAAATTTACAAAAATAAAAAACAATGAGGGGTAACTAAAGTGGGTAAGGTCACCACTTAAGTACTTAATTATATTTGAAGATATTTGTGAGGTTAAAAGATATTGACGGTATATGATAGAAACACCCATCGTCCAAGTATAAGAGCATAATTGTATTTTTTTTATTTTTTATTTTTAAGTAGAGAATCTCAAGTCCTAGTAATTGGTAGCTAAGCCGGACGATGTATTCTATGTTCGACCTCCGTGAAACCATACCCACAAATAAGCAGAAATATATGAAATTCGTAAACTCTCTTCCATCCTCAAATTTAAATCGGTGAGAGCCCAAAATCAACACCGGTCACCTTCTAACTACTTAAACTAAAAATCATTGATATTGATATTTAATTCATTTAATATATGGTCAAAGGTTATCAAATTCCTTAATTATGTAGTCACACAATTGCCGTTAAAATAAATGTAGTCACACAATAACATGCAAATGCTTTAAACATTGTAGGCAAAATAAAAAACAAACTATTCATTAACTTTTGCTTTAAATAAATAATTATTATCCCAATAAAGTTATGTATTCATCAAAACTCCAAGGACTTTTTTTTATTGTATTTTGATCATTAAATTTTATTAAATAAGGCTAAATGTACACCTACTTTCCTTGTTGTTTTCTACCTCTGAAAAAACACTTTAAAACTTGTCAAATTTCTAGTATAAAATCTTTGTTTAAAAAAGTTTTTACACAAATTTTATAAAAATAAATCCCATGGTGCTGGAAGCTATACATGCTGAGTGAGGTTATAATATATTTGGAAAGCATTAGTATCATATAATAAATCCAACAAGCGTGTTGAGTGAGGATCGTCGAACATGAACTAGATGCACGTCAAGGTAGAGTGTAACAAGTTGGTATCCGAGCCCAAAGTTTCAAGAAATTGGGATTCACATAGAAAGCCTCTAATCTATAAGGATTATAGACTAATAAGGGTTGAAATCAAACCTGCACGCGTTAGATGTATGACATGTTACTATTGATATATACGTGTAATGAAAATGACAATTAGACTTGATTAACAAAATTATAGATATATATATAGTACGTAAATATATTGATGGTCCCTGTCATCTTGCCTTACATAAGACCCTTTTAGTGTTAATTTTTATTTTCACTGAACTACAAAGATGACCTCCAAACAACCTTCTTGAATAATCAATTAAAGCCCAAACAAATTTGTGACCAACCCAGAATATACTATAAATAGAAAACAATTATTTATACATAGATCAATTATTTATAGGATTAAATTGATCAAATTAAATAATGTTCATCCAATAACCAACCTAAATAACTGCGTTGTCATAAGAGACAACATAAAAACTGAAGCATGTTATTACTTTTACTTATTGTTTTTTTAATGGATGAAGCAAGTTATCTACCACATATTAAAGTAATCGCATCCAGCTTGTGTAACATGTAAACTCGTTAATAAATATCGAAAGTTATTTATTTTTTCTTTGTTCTTTGTACTTATTTTTTAATAAACAACTTAAAGTCACGGTAGCCCTTGTTTTTCTTTGTTCTTAACGGGAGATTTAGTTTCATCCGGAGTTTGTTCGTGGTTGGTGGGGTCAAGTTGCTTATTTGTTGGGTGATGCTTACCTTTACTTTTAAAAAAGATACTAACATAAAGAAAAAGAAAAATGAAACAATAATGACAGATCAACTTAGAATGTAAACAAATGGCTTATATCCTAGCTAGCTAGTGGTATTCGATCATTTGACTTTTCACATGAGAGTTATTGGGTTCGAGTCTCACATATAGCAATATGCTCTAGGTTGAGCCAATGAGTTATCTCAGTAGTAGGTTTACTCTTGATTGGCCGGTGGGTCCGCCTTTAACTTGTGATGCTTAGCTTTGCTTTTAAAAAACTAACGGACCGAATTCTATTAAAATTTTCCTATTTTAATGTTAACTTGATTTAAACGAAACAATCGTGACAAAGCAACACAATATTGCTAGAGTCACTTGGCGCCGTTAACTCGAACTAAATAGTACATTGACCAAGAGGTTGTTCGAAAAGATGGAGCTTATAAGAAACCTGATCACTTATTAATTAAGAGATTATTAAGAGCTAGACACTTAATCATTTAAGTATTAATTAACATGTTTCTAAAATTAACCACTAAGATACTTTACGAATCATTAAGATATGTGTTTTAAGTGAACCAAACAAACTATATATTAAACAGAAGATTCAGATGTATTCGTCTTTAGAGATTCATCAAAATACCACAATAAAAGCCTCTAAATAATAATATCATAGATGTATTATTTTTACGTATACTTGTCATCACCGTCAATGTCACAATGTTTACATGTAATGAAAAGTTGTGTATCCATTAACATTCTCGAATGCAATTTCCCGACAAATATGAAATCTACCTTCGTAATCAAACAAATATTACGTATGTTGACAAAGCAATGAAAAATTAAAAGTAAAAAAAGAGTCTAATGAAAATGTTTTGATTCGTTAATTTAGACTTAATTAGAGTAGGCAATAGGTCATATACGAGTGAAGTATACTAGTAATCTCAAGCTCATACCTCATACTTGATGTAATATTGTATCCTTTGTATACCCGGTGTAATACATGTTGGGTATTTGTCATCAATGTGGGACTAGCCCATTTGATATAGGTTCAATTAGTGATTATTTTGTGTAACTTAAGAATATGATAAATTTGTCGTTAAATAAAGTTGGGTAATTTGCCGGGTCATTACTCGTTGGGTATCACGTTTATGCGTTTGTTTGGTACGTAAAAAGTGCACGTTATGATTTCTAGGCAATTTTTTATTCCACTTCTAAATATTATAACAGATAAGAATATAAACAATAACATTACATAAAAACACAAATGAAAAAATAATAGTTAATATAATGAGGCAAAATAGATTCTAATAAAATACATACTACGACACATTCACCAATAATAATTCGAATTATCATTTTAATTAAGAAAAATCTCAACTATCACTTTAGTTGTTAATATCAATCACATAAACAAAATTATCAAATATTTACACTTAATTTCTTCTCAAGTTCTATCAAATTAATGATAATTATAAATGAAGTACAAAAACGAATAACCAAAATCGAGTGAAAATCAATTGTATATTAAGTGGAATTTTTGAATTTTGGTTATATGATTGATATTTTGACCGCCAAAGTAATAGTTCGTATTATTAAAATCTAATTTGCATATATAATAAACTAAATGAATTATCAACAAAGAGTAAAATAAAAACGTAAAATATCCTCGGGTTATTTAGTCGGGTATATAGTTATGGCGAATGAATATTATTTTATTTTCGTTAACCAAATACTCCAATAGCATATCAAAATCTTTCGTGTATCAAGTACGTCTAGTTTTCTCATCCCATATTCAACAGCCCTACGTCAACATTCCACGTATTTATAAGTCATAACAACTTACAACGGTCAAGATAAAAGAGAAACTATTTTAACATTGACAAACATTATAAAAATAAAATTATGCGTATGCATGTTTATGATTATTTGTTTGGTTAATTTTGTTGGCGGCATATACGATGGGAAGAAGTAGAAACATAAGAATAAGTCCATGGTTATTGGGGGTGGGGTTCCATCCGGATCGGACGGTGGTTAGAACCCTGGTTTGGTGGCACAACTGTCAGACCTAAAATCTACACATACCCCCACGCTCCTTTCTTCCTGCGTCTCCGCCACGACAATGACCAATTCTTTTCTCCATCGTGTGTTGCTTTATACAAACAATTTTATTACTCCCGATGTACGACCGTTCAAGACTTGCATTTAAAAATATGTAAATTGGATTTTAATAATTTCAACTTTGACCCATTGGCTTGTAATAATCTCAACTCAGGAAATTGTTATCAACGGTCCAAACTTTTTTAACATTTACATGTGGCAGTCCCTAACTAACGGAAGTTAACTCCGTTAGCATATTACTGACGTGGCACAACGCCACATCAGCAAATTCGTGCCACGTCAGCAAATATTGCCATGTCAGCATGACACGTCAGCAAATATTGCCATGTCAGCATGCTACGTCATCAATAGGTTAACGGAGTTAGCTTCCGTTAGTTAGGGACTGCCACAAGTAAATGATATAAAAGTTTGGACTATTGGTAACAATTTCCTGAGTTGTGATTATTACAAGCCAATGGGTCAAAGTTGAGATTATTAAAATCCAATTTGTCTTATTTAATTTTATGTAATCTTTCATGTTTTTAATTAATTTTATTATGTATGTGTTTTTATTTTAATATATAGTTTTATTTTAAAAAACTAGTATATTTTTTAAGCATTTGTTTTTATTTGGATTTATTTTTTAATTCATGTGTGTTTTTTAGTTAATTTATAAAAAAATTAAAGATTGAAGATGATTTTAGTGTATGGTTAAAGGTTGTGAAAATTCTGGAAAATAAAAATGACATGCACATTGGGCAAAGTTGTAAAGTTTCATACCATCCATCCTCTCTCTTTATTATGTGAAGAAGTAAGTTTGGGGTATAATCTTCAATCTCTCACGAGGCCTCCACAAGATGCACAATAAAACATAGAGTTAATTTTCACCCATTGACAAATCCGTCCTTGATCCTTCTGTTAAAGGTTTTACTCACATCCAACAGTAAGGAATATTTACCCCAGCCATTCATTTATTTAATTTCAAGCCGACTCATTTACTATCTATTATTTGGTTGACTAATTCTTTATATTTGAATGGTTGAACAGTCAAGCAATTCCTCACGAGGGGATGAAGCGAGAAAATTTTGAATTAGAGCTCTAGATTTTTATTCATTTCTTGCCGCAATAGTATCTCAGGGTTAGCAGCGATAACTTGATATATCTACTATACAACCACTGACTAAAATATGTCTATGGTTAACCAATTGGCAAGCTCCCGGAATAGTCAAAGCCATACCCAACTTAAAAAGGATGTTATCCAAGCGTAATTGTAGTCAAACTTGACATGTTGACTCTTTTACCTTTTTGGCGATGAACTTTTACCGGTGTATAGGGTACGTAGCAGTGTATAGGGTAGCAATGATATACCAACAAACTCTTTACCAATGGATAGATGCATGCCTTTAAGTTTCCCAATCATGGTAAAAACGAGTATTGATTAATGAATTGTAGAAAAAAAGATAAAAATAAAAATATTATCCGCTTGCAAAACTGGCGTTCAATACAAGCCGCTAGATATTGTAATCGTAAGAGTGCCGCAAAGATCGAAATGCCAGTCGTCAAACACTTGCAAAATAAGATTAGTAGATTACCAATCAAGGTTTTTATGACCGTAAATTTGGTTCCATATCTGTCACAAGGAGCCATTTTGCAATTGTACGGTCATTAGTGATACAGAAAGAAATATGTATGTATGCATACATGATACGTCTGTGTGTGTAGGTATGCATAAATACGTGTCCACGTGGGTGGGTGTATTATGTGTATATATAACATATAGGCAAATTGGATTTTAATAATCGCAACTTTGACCCATTGGCTTGTAATAATCCCAACTTAGTAAATTGTTACCAACAATCCAAACTTTTATACCATTTACTTGTGGCAGTCCCTAACTAACGGAAGCTAACTCCGTTAGCATATTGCTGACGTGGCATAACGCCATGTCAGCAAAATTGTGCCACTATCGCCATGTCAGCATGACACATAAGCAGATCTTACCATATCATCATGCCACGTCAGCAAAATCTTGCCATGTCAGCATGTCACATCAGCAATTAATAAGTTAACGGAGTTAGCTTCCGTTAGTTAGGGACTGACAAAAGTAAATGATATTAAAGTTTGGACTGTTGTTAACAATTTACTGAGTTGGGATTATTACAAGCCAATGAGTCAAAGTTGGGATTATTAAAATCTAATTTGCGTTATATGTTTTTTGACTTTTTTGTAAAAATGAATTAAATAACCAATTTGGGAAGTAGCATCACAGAAAATTAATAGTTGTAAAGTTAATTAAAAAAATCATTTAGTGACACTTATTGTGATTAGTAACTAAAACGGGTGGTTGTCACAACAATTTGCTGTGTAGCGACCTTAATTTTGTGTCACTAATTCACAAAAATTTATCGTCTATTTATATAAAATATCGTTATTATCACCGCTAGAAATGAGTATGGCTAATGATGGTAAGTTACCTACAGGAATCTTTCGATAATTATCGACGGATTACCAACAAGAGCCACCAATAATATGCTAAAAAGAAATACATAATATAATATCCCTTTGATTACCGGCGAATAACTGACACTTCATTCTTTAATGGGCAGTCCGTTGGTAATCCGTTAGTACTTTACAAATAAGATTTCAAATATATTATTTCCGCTCGGGTTTTTCGGGATTGTGTGTGTGAATTCCTCGTTAATTGGTATGCAGGTAAATGTTGTTGTATGTAGTAACCAGTGCAATCAATCTACCTGTGAGAACCTTTCTATTTTTCACGATGACTGACCGACAGTTCTCTGACCGGATAGTTCGCCGGTGATGCTTAGTTGTTTTGTAGTGTGCTAGTTTTACAACTATTTTATACCAAATTGAGCAAATTCACGTCAGAACATTTATTGATCACCTTTTAGTTGTTTCACTACTTTGAATTAGTAACAAGCTCTAGTGACCAACCTTTTGATCACTACATGATTTGTTACCAAAATACGGTTCCAATTTCGCTCGCTATAAAGGTTTTTTGTTCGATGTGGGTCTGGTTTTGATTTCAGTTACAGATTTCAGCTTCGTGTACGTGATGTCAAGAACCTTGACTTTTTTTTTAATAAAATGCAAGTTAATAATAGGTAGTTTGAAGATGAAATATGACATTCCTTTACTTCATTCGGCAGTTAGAACCGTTTTGGATCACGATTGTTTGAATTGAAACTTTTAGATGTAATTTTTCCTTTAGTATAATTATAGGACAGAATTTGTAATTTACTCTTTTGCTAACATACGTGTTAGCATACCCTTGAAATCCAAATGAGATTGTTCAAGTGAAACCTTTTCGGGTCAATTTGTTAAATACGAATCTTTTAGGCGTAATCCATCATTTAGGTATAACCACAGGGATAAAATTTGTTACTTACTATTGTTTTAACATGTACAAAAATCCAAACATGCGCCAACCAATATAAAAGTTACGTGATTATATCGGGATGGCCGCCCAAACAATATTACTCAGCCAATTGTGTATGATCTGTGCCACCCTGCCCGGGGTAATATGACGGCCTTAAGGTTATAATAATAAGATTATTAAAATTTACAGAAAATCTTTAAGCCGTCGGATTTATAGGATAAAGATTTTTTTTACAAGGGGACATCTTCATTCATACTCCACCAAATATCAATACTAAGCAAACACTAGACATACCTGCACTCGACCTTGTACTAATCCATGAATACATCATTAGAGCATTTACGGTGCTTATCCTTATTCTTATCTATAGACGGTTAATCAGGCATCATGAGCCGGGGGTCTCATCGGAAGCAGCCTCTCTATCCTACGGGGTAGAGGTAAGG
>WOUH02000022.1:577000-587328 GCA_009936405.2 Stevia rebaudiana | reverse complement strand
TGATTTAGCACAAAAAGAATTATTTAAACTTACAGTAGAATTTTTTCCAGCCCTAATAAAATCGTTTTTTTCATTGCTTGTTGTAACGTTGCTTGCTTTTATAATGATGTTCAACTTAATCCTCCAGATGACATTCGTTTTGGTTTGATTATTCGAGAAAGATGAAGCTAATCTGAGAAACGATCGGAACTGCGAACTGGGAAAAGGAATGATCGGAAATTAGGGATCCAAATTCGGAATTTAAGTTTTTCCATCCCTATAAGATCGTTTTCTTTATCGCTTGTTGTAACGTTGCTTGCTTGTATAATGATGTTCAACTGAATCTTCCAGTTCGCATTCGTTTGGGTTGATTATTCGAGAGAGATGAAGATAACCTGAGGGACGATCGGCACTACGAACTGGGAAAAGGAATAAACGGAAATTAGGGCTCCAAATCCGGGATTTAAGTTTTTTAATATAATTTCAAATTCGGAAGTTATATTTTAATTAACTTTTAATCTCAATTTTAATAAAAATCAGTTAAGCATATCACTTGTCAAATTTATAGGGCATTTGTGATGGTGTTGACACCTATTAATTTTATCTTTCTTTATTAAAAGAGAGAGATTATTATTATTTCATTTAGATTATCATTATTACTAGTTATTTATTTATTTATTTATTTTTCGGGTATTATACTATATATATAACATCATAGGTTACGAATTAGAGGCTCCTATTCCTCACTCAAATTCGTAACCCTAGCCACACAATTCGTAGCCTCTCTCTCAATATTCCATCAAAAACAGTGCAACCTAACCGGAACCAGCCAACCAGATCATCATATCTTCTGCAATCAATCATGCTGCTGCTGGACTTACAGGTTCCTTCTAGTCTCTTTACTTTTCATTATTATCATGTTTAGTTAATAGATTAATCAGGCTTCGATCAACAATTCACTTTATTAGTTTCTCAAAATGTCAATAAGTCATTTGTCAAATCTAAAATAATTTTAATATGATTTCTTGTAAAAAGCTAATAAGTTTTATTTTAAAAGTCATAAATCATATAGTTTCAAAATGATTTATGACTTATTGGAATAAAATAATAATTTACCTCACCCTTTATCCTTTACGCAATCTACTACCCACCACTGTCAACCGCCACCCACCACCTCCACCCGCTGATGTCCATCGCTACTGTCGTCATCCGCCACCACCCACTACTGTCACTCACAACCACCCACCGCCACCGCCATCGCCATCGCCACCACCCACCACCGCCACCCGTAACCTTAAAATGGAGGTCATTTTTTTGGTAATTTTACATAAATAAACTAAGTTAGACACTACTAAAAATATAATTTATTGGTTTAAGGACTTTTCTCACCACAAAGGCTAATTTAAACAATTTTTAAAAAAACTTCTTTTGGAAAAGTTATAGCTAATAACTAATTTTAAGAAAAAACACTTTTATAGTTAAATAAGTAATTACAAACACCCCTTAGCTTTTAAGGTTTACTCTTAAGGGTTAACTTTAGGACATTTGATGAGTTTAACATTTGAGGGTTTACCAATGATGGCAAGCACAGCTGGTTCTGAGGTGTAAGGGTTTTCCAGATGTCACAGGTTCGATTCCCACTCGGGACATGCTCGGTTTACGAGGTCGTTGCTGTGGACAATGGTTTACCGCACGGGAACGTAGTTCTGTCCGACTGGGAGGTAGCGCATTGCGCACCAGCGAGATTCGAACTCGGGGCTCTCGGTTTACAAGAGCTTTAGGGATTGACAAGATTGCCGTTGAACTATACATTTCCAAAAAAAAAGTGAGAAATATAGGTGTAATAGACCAATGTTTTATTATGTTTAGTTGGGGGTAATGGACTAACTGTTTGTTGGGGTAATTAAACAGTTGGAGATATGATGATGTATAGTAATATTACTGATTATGAAATTAACTAAGAAAAATAAAATTAAGAAAGTTATGCCTCACCTACGTGACCATGGTTATGTAATCGCCTCTCACGTGAACCAACACTTAACGGGAATTTGCGCATGAGAGTGATCAATCCATGTGACACTGATAGTAGTCGGTATCCTCTTGCGCTCTCAATCAAAGAAAAAAAATGTTAATAAACATTGGAGTTTGCCGATGATAACAAGTGTTAATAAAAAGTGTTAAAAAAGAGTGATCAATCCATGTGACACTGATAATAGTCGATAAGACGGTTCTAACACCGTCGAAAATGAGGTCAATTGGAGTTAGTTTGGTTGAGTTCCCGAAGTTCTCGCAAAAACAACAGTTCTCATTTGAGCCTTCTCATATATAATATATTAAGTTAACTTGTTGCGAACAATTAAAACAAATAAATTTTAAACACTTAAATAAGTATAAGTTATGGTTGAAGGTATAAAAATTATTAATTAGATAATTTTTTAAATACCATTAGAGTTGATGGCCCAATAGATGGACTGGGCCTCTAAGAACACCATTATAAGAAGGTCCCCAAGTTCAAAGGAAAATCAAATCTAAATTTTAATATATAATTCTTTAAATTCGTTGGAGATTCCAGAAATCAAAGGAAAATCAAATCTAAATTTTAATATCAAAGAAGATAAATACATAATTAAAGGAATAGTTAACTTGAATATTTCAAAAACATAAAAAAAAAAAAATTAAGAATTGAGAGAAATAAAAATAAAATCAGAACAATGCCACGTAATATTTTATAGAATCGTTTAGATGCCTTTCGTTTTAAGTTTTATGTTTTACGATATAGATGAAAATATTAAATTACAATTTGTATAGCTTTTAAATCCAACTTGTACAGTGTACTCTAGAAATGATTATTGGTGTGACGAAAGGGATGACATTTCCACTTCGGAGGAACATTATTTTAATTTTGAGTTAACTAAATTTACACTACTTGACTACTTGTGGATACAATTATACAAAAGGTTCAAGACCCAAAAGGCCAAAAATGAAAAATCTATAAGGCGAAACTCTCTAAATCTAAGCCGTTTGTTTAAAATAACATCAAAATCAAAACAACGTAGTTTTACTTAATTACTTTCAAACTGCTTTCCCTTTATTCACTCTATTTTAAAATCACGTCTTGTTCGTCAATGTTCCTGTACACTTCATCTCGTAATTTCCGTAAGTCTTGTCGGTAATGCATACAATCGAACATATATTGCATTGTACTGTTTAAAAATCAAAAGTAGGTTAAAATCTGAAGACACATGGCTTGATTAATTTTGATTCAATACTTTTAAAAAAATAAAATATAGAATTTCATTTTGAAACACTCAGTAAATATGTGATAAAGAAATCACAAAAATACCTGAGGTGAAAAACTGGAACAGAGGATAGAATGTAAAACCCAAAATTCATGTATTTTATTAAAAATTCAACAAGACGACGGAATTTCATAGAGATTCATATTAGATGTGAAACAGCCTCATATTCACTTTCCTCGTAATAAAAGTATGGAAATAAGATTTAATTATTAATATACTATTTGAGAGTAATCAGTAAAGTACATAAATCATCCATCGATTACAAAAATCATACATCCATTTGATTTGATGTAATCTTGTATTTGATCATTTGAGGCCCATGTGCTACCCTCTCTGTGGACCTGAGATTACCTATTCCATCTAGCTTATTGATACAATAATAAACTGCAACTCGGCCCATTTAAATGACCCGTGAGTCAATGACTTTATTTTGGTTTTATGTGAACAAAAGGGCGTACCCGGTGCTTGACTTAGCTCCCGCTCTGCGCAGGGTCCGGGGAGGGGCCGGATCGCTTCGCGGTCTGATGTATGCAGCCTTACCCTGCACTTTTTGTGCAAGAGGCTGTTTCCCACGGCTTGAACCCATGACCTCAAGGTCACAAAACAGCAACCTTACCCATTAACAGGTGAATATCTGAATCAGAGACCGTTTGTTTAAAAAGAAAAACACGTATGAATGAGACAAAATACATCTGATTCGGCCAGATATGAAACCATCTCTGAATCAAGTTTTAACCCCAAATTCCTTTGCTCTCCCTGTTTGCGTACTCGCCTCTCACCACCACCACTGATCGTGCTCACCTCTCCCCACCACCGATCGTGTTCACTCTTCCCACCACCGCTGATTGTATTCACCTCTCACTACCACCAATCGTGTTCTGCCGCCGTTCGTGTTCTTCTGCCGCCGTCGCCAACCTTCTTTCGACCGACAACAACCACCATCCTCATCCATTCGATCGATTACCATCACATTCAGGTATGTTTCTTTATAATTTGTGCGGTTGATTCTTGCTGCTTTCTCAAAACAGTTTTTTCATAATCTGTAGTTTGCTCCATCGTATAATATTATAAAAATCGATTACAGAAACAATGGGGATTAAACACAAGCTATGGTTTGTTGAAGTTAAATTAATTATAGTTTAGGGTTGTTTGTGTAATTAAGTTAAAGTTGTAGTTTAGACAAAGTATGTAATATTTTAGAAGTTAGGAGGACCATATGTGTACAAGTAAGGCAACGTTTATTTAAAGGAAAGAAGGCGACGGATCGGAAAGAAGGCGACGGTCAAACAAGGGTGCCGGAACCCTAGGATGAAATCGGAAACGACGATCAAGATTAAAGTGACGGTTAGAACGGTTACCTTCGATTAGTATATATAGGCGTTCAATTGTTTTAGTTTGTAACCTACAGATTTCATAATTATATAGAAATTACGTTTACGATTTCTTGCTGTTCTTGTGCTTCTTGTTGTTTGCAAGTATGAATTGAACGATTGACGACCAACATGGTTCCAGTTGAATGCGTATTTACTTGTAATCTGTTTGGCTTTCGGTTTTTGCGTACTTGTAATCGTTGTTAGTTGTTTATTAATTGATTCCGAGTTTGATTTTTTGTTGATCAATCTTTTTAGTTGACAGGTCATGCCTATGATCAATCTGGGTTTGATTTTTTTAAGGTTTTGGCTTTTGATCTCTGAATCTTCTAGGTTTCTAATTGTTTTGGTTGTCACTTCATGTGCCTAATTGTGTTTTTCTCAGTTTAATTTGAGGAATGGTAGTTTCATCTTTAGGTAAGTAAGTAGCTCGTCTATGGGATGAATTTTTATGTGTAAGTTTGTGATGATAGTAGCAAATCAAGGGTTAATTTTGTGCAATTTTCAAGTTTTAGAAATGACTACAGGATTTACCATTAAGAGTAATGGGCCGATTTTTTGTTATCATCTAGGTTAGATAATTTGGAACTTCTTCGAGTATCAACTGAGCTTACCACTTATTGTATTGATTTCTTAATAAGTTGGAGATGTTGATCCTTCTTATTTTCATATTTTAGGTCCTAATTTTGAATTATTTATGTGTGATTTGACTTTGTTTATGGTATTTTGTTCTTCCCTTTATATTTATTCATAATTCAGTAAATCCATTCAATGATCTAATGAGAGAAATATATTTAATTCAGCACATAATAGTTCAGAAGGGTAAAATAGTCATTCCGCACGGTCGTTCAGATGTTCAACCAAACAGCAGTATTGGTTCAACACTTTGCTGATTCAGAGACTCTTAACCAGTCAGACCTCTTAGTGATTCAACACTTAATGATACAAATGTTGCCAAAATGCCCCTTAGCCAACCAACTATTATGGTGCTTTTGGTTTGTGCTATCTATATCGTATGGGCCAAATTTTATCAAAACACCAACGAACATAACTTTACTTCATGGTCAATTTTATTAGAACAATACTCAAAATTGGTGAACAAGATAATTATGACATATTTCTACACATATGATTTGTGACTCTTGTGAAATTCTTGCCAAGTATCTAACACTAATTTACTTATTTGACTTACCTCTGATCTCAGTGCCGCTTGCTCAGCTTGATACATGTTAAGCTTTAGACCTTCAATTGTCTTGGAACCCTAATGGAGAAAGACATGAAACATGAGGATGATTATGTGAAATGAAGAGTTGTGAAATAGAAAATGAGTTTAAAGATACGAGCAAGAAGCAATTACTTACATCTCCTTTCCTCAACAAGCTACAACATTCATCATGACGCCAGACTCTACTATGTTTTGCAGGATCTTTAGAGTTGTTACGAACTATCTTTCTTGCCATATCTTGAAGGAGTCTATGCATCGCCAATGTGATACCATCTCTTGAAAAGGTAACAAGGCATCTATTATAGAGGGTCACCATCCCACATTGTGCATGGTACTCTTCCTCCAATATCATTGTCACTCCAGTTTCGTCTTCATCAACAAACAAACAAGCAATATGAAGAAACAACTCTTTGTGACTATCACACGGCAAGGTATCAAAACTCTTTTGTAGTACACCTTGAATTTTATGATCAAGATCTCCTTTCAGTGAATTCAATGAATTCAGTGTACTTCTCCACGTGTCAATTCTTGTTGTCCCCTGTAGAGAAGAACCCAATACTTTAAGAGCTAACGGATTTCCTTCACAATATTGTGCTAATTGTAGTGCAAGATCCTCCAGACCTTCCATGGGAATTTTGGATCCAAATGCATGACAACTCAAAAGCTGTAGTGATTCATGATCATTTAACAAATCAATTTTATGGACATGGCACCCATGAGATATGGACCCAAACCATTTATCTATGTTTAGAATTCTTGTTGTTATAATGATCTTGCTTTGTGTAGGAAACACCTTTGTTCCAAATAAAGTGCTTATTTCATCGACGTCTTCAATGTCATCAACAACAATCAGTGCCTTTTTCCTTTGTATGGCCTTCTCAATATGAGATGTTCCCTCGGAGACATTAGATATTATTATATTGTTTCCTAAAACATCTTTGAGAAGTTGTTTCTGTAGACTAAGCAAAACACCAGGTTGATTCTCAATCCCTTCAAGAAAACTACTGCATTCAAAGTTTTGCTTGTTTGAATTATAAACGTATTTGGCAAGTGTTGTCTTGCCACCTCCCCCCATGCCGCAAATTGCCAAAACAGCAGGTTGTTCATATTTCAACCATGAATTAATAGCTTCAGCCCGAGTCTCTATTCCAGTTAGATCGGCCGGAGTACTTAGGAATTTCAAATCTAGTTCACAATAAACTTTGTGTACAATATCTGCAATATAGGTGGATTCAGACCTGAAAAAGAGAAGTAAGCTGATCAGATTCGAAGAAAGGCATTAGAGCCTTTTAAGAATGTAAATGCTTTAACTCTACTTAAGGGCCTATGTGGTTCGACAGATTAAATTGGAATTCAATTCCATTCCTTGTTGTGTTTGGTTGGATATGAGAAAGAAACTGAATTTGGATAAATTCAATCAAATCTCACACTTTCAAAATCCTCCCATGTCTCGAGAAATCTCTATTGCTTCTACTTGCGATACTGCTAACTGTTACGTCGCCGCCACTTGCAACCCACCGCCAAGCCAATCGCTACCTCCACTTGCCACCCACCAGGCCACCACCGACTGCCACTCACTACCGACTGCCACTGTCACCCACCACGGATCGTTGCCGCCTTCGACGGCACCGACTGCCACCGCCCGTTGCCGCCATTTCCACTCCCTCTCACGTGCTACCAATGGGCGCACCGTCAAAACCATCATCCGCCAATAAAGTTATTATATTTCAGTTTTATAACAAATGTAACAACCAAACACATTTATATTTTCGAATGAATCCTATAAATTCCGATTCATATATTAATTCCAACCAATTATGCAAACCAAGCGAAAGAATATAAAAGCAAAACTTTAGCAAATGTACATGCCATCTAATTCACAGATTAAAACTCATCTTAAACGTTTAGAACTAGACCTTAACATAGAAAATATGCATGATTAACAGTTAAGTGTATGTAGAAAACGTTCATGCCATCAGATTAAAAACGGAAATTAACAATGAGAAACTGTATAAGATTTTCATGTTTGGAACATCCAAAATTAAAAATTATTTTCAATCAGACGGGCTATTAAGATCATGAAATTAGTAGTCAATACAAGTTTCATATGAAACTGAAACATACCCAGAAACAACCATTCCTTTCAAATCAGCCACCTCTTTTAGGGCTTTCTTCCACCGACTGACTTTGATCTCTGTCCGTTTTGAACTCACTTCAATACTAAAACTTCCTCGTTGGTGTCTGACATCTGAAGGATCGACTTTATAAAACACCGGTAAAACAAAGTGACAACCATTTCTCTTTTGCTGGAGGATCAACCAAAGCTCATCAAGACACCAGCTTGAATTCGCAAAATTCTCTGAAATTACAATTATTGAAGCCCTCGATTGTGTTATTGATCTCTCGATCTCTGGCTTCAGATCTTGACCTTCACGGATTTCATCGTCGTCCCTGAAAGTTCTAATTCCGGCTTGATATAACGCCTTATACAAATGATCCGTAAAAGAATCACGAGTGTCTTCACCTCTGAAGCTTAAAAAGACTTCATATTCGTAACTGATTTGCTCAGATGATGATGATGAAGTAGAAGCCATTGACTTGAATTATTTAGATACAGGATGTGAAATGAAGTGAGGATGGAGAATTGAAATAAGGCATATGTTCAGAAGTTCAGAGAATATAAAGTACTCGTAAAGTCAAACAAACCATAAATTCTAAAAATATTCAAGGGCAATTACGTAAATAGATCAAATTAAGGAAGCTGCTTCGTATCTTCATGGAAACTAGTTATTACTTGTTACCACCAAGTGGGATCATTTTGCCATTAGGTTCCCTTTAAAATTGTTTTTGTTCAGGGATATTGAATTTTATTTTTTTAACAATGTTTGAGATCACCTTCAATACTTGAGTGAGCCTTCTTGAGACGGGATGTTAAACGTTCATACTGATTTTGACGTTTCAGGCTTGACTCACCCAATAACACCATCAAGGAGGAAACCAATCCTTATAGAAAAATCACTGACCCAACCTGAAACTATGACTCGTGTGGGATTTAAACCCAAAACCTCTTTCATTTTTATTAAGTCTTGAATACTTCACCTTAACCACTAGAGCTAGAAATCATTGGAAGAGATGTTGAATATAAAGTAATCAAAAAAACAAAAGTCTTCTGAAAATAAGCAAGGGCAATACGCGTAATTAGATAAAAGGTAGGTGCTTCATATTTCACTGTTAACTGGTAGTGAGCACCTGGTAGGATCATTAAGAAAACATTTAAATTTATTTTGGGTCTCAGGACGTTGGTTTAATATTTTTGGTTTCATATTTTTTTAAAACTAGGTTGTGAACAACCAACTTTTCTAGCCGAATGATACAAGGTGTTTGTGAAAAACGGTATTACTCCCTAGTGAAACATGTTTAAGTTTCGTCGAGAGAAATTTGGTGTAGATTTCAAGACTAGACTAGTGGTTGTGTAATTTTTCTGTTAAAAAAAATTGTCAACTTGTGATGAGAGCTTGACCTCATTATTGTCCAATGGTTAATTCTAATTTTATGTTTTTATTTTTGTTTTTAAACTTATTATTTAAATAAAAATGTAGACCTGTAAACCATTTGAAATACGATTTTTAAAGTTACTATTTAAAAAAAATGTTGACGTTGTACACGTTAAAATCTAGTTTAAACGTGTAGTAGATCATTTGTTTCTTGTGTGACCTTTTAAGATTATAGATCAATGATAACAGTGACATGCACACGTTGTATCTTAGGCATATTGGTCCAACACGTTATTCCAATTTCATATTACACTATGAAATTGGATTCAATGATCAATATGGTCGGATTTGGTTGTACCCATCATAAAACAGTAAAATAATCCTTTGACTGATCGAAATTCTATATCTATTAATTTACGAACTGTTATGTACAGTAACTTAAAGTTTTTTAATTTTGACCACAAAAGTTTGTTGTTTTCATAATTTGAACAGCATCAGTTCTATGTGTCATTCAATTAATCTGCCACCTGTTGGAAACTTCCACATCCACCCACGTCGACCTTCAACATGATCCCTCCACCTGTTGGAAACTTCCCAACTTCGGCATTTTTGGGCATCCAATACCACACTAGACTTAAATTGCTTCGGTATATTTGAATGTTATAATCGTACTATATGAGGTCGTTGGGAAACTGTAGAATCGAGAAAGGATGATGCTAGCAAAATATCTACTGATTCAGATGTCTTCTGCTCCAACAAGTCCAAGTTCTTCTGATGATCCAGTACACCAGAAGAAGTCTTTTGCAGTTGATATCTACTGATTCAGATGTCTTCTGCTCCAACAAGTTATCAGGCAGAACAGTGTACTCGTGTTACTGTTCTGACTGAACTTTTGTTTTACATTTAATGCTACTTTAACAAACATACTTTCATTAAATGCCTTGTAACAACTTGTCACCTC
>WOUH02000022.1:557838-568086 GCA_009936405.2 Stevia rebaudiana | reverse complement strand
TGCATTTTATTGAGTAATTTTTATTTTTACTTATTTTTTTTATTTATAATTATTAAAAGGCATGCATGCATACTAACTGGTCAAAATAAATTGAATGCGAATTTTGCGGAGGAGCAGTGCATGCAGTATAACCTGTCAAAAGAAATTGTCGACGAATTTTGCGGAGGAGCAATAAAAGAAATTATTGTCGCGAATTTTGCGGAGGAGCAGTAAAAGAAATTATTGTTGCGAATTTTGCGGAGGAGCAGTAAAAGAAATTATCGTGGAGGAGCAGTAAAAAAAAATTATTGTGGAGAAGAGAGTTCGATATGGAGCATGTCGAACTCCACCTAGATGGGGAGCATGTCAAACTCAAGCTAGATATGGAGCATGTCGAACTCAAGCTCTACATTGTGGGTATCGAACTTCGATCCTTCCGGTGATCGGAACTCGTCTAATGCGGATTAAAGAGACAATTAGTGGAGTTCGATAGGTAGGAGATCGATCTCCATCAAGGTTGATATGTAGGATATCGAACTCCACGAGTTCGACATGTAGGATATCAAACTCCTCCAAGTTCGACATGCAGCCTCTCGAACAACCCACATTCCAAATTTTTTTAAAAATCTACTCAGAAACCATTTTCAATTCACAAAATACACCATTTTTCCAAAAAATTCTTAACCCGCCTTGTAGATGTCATCTCGAAAACCGGATATGGAGGCGGATGTTTGCAATCGGGCGTGACCACCAATGGCTCCTCTCATCTGCCACATCATCTGGATGAGTTTTGCAACCCATCGTTGGAGATAATATGATTAGATTTACTTTTGTCCACTTAATGTTCTTTTTTAAATAACTGCAACTTGCATCCCAAATTTCGACCTTTGAGTCTCGGATGCTTCAACCTTCTCCTTTTGCGTTCTTGTGAGACTAATGACTTTGATACATTCTCTTAGGTTTTTAGCATTTGATGTTAACACGAGGGACAAATAGATTTCACCATATCAAACCACACCACTCTAGGGTTGTTCATGAGCTGAGCAGCGCCAAGCTCAGACTTGGCTCGGATTCTCAACCAAGCTATTACATCATCGAACCGCTCTCCACAATTAACTGTTGTTTTAGCATGAGTCAAGCAACAATTCGTACAAATTGTTAGGGATTTGGAGTGAGCGTTTTAATATTTTCATCAAAAGCACCGTCAACGTTTGATAGTATTTGCCACTCATGATTATATATGTTTATAATTAGCTATAATCTACTTTTTTAATTATTATTTTTAGTTATTTAAATGTTGTCTCAATTATTATAATTGTTTTTGAGGTTTGATCATTTATCTCTATCGTATGAGGACATCAACTTGGAGTGAATGTCAACAATATACGTCAAGCACAACGTACCTTTCAATATATTTAAGTTCAAAACCGAACCATATCAAGAAGCAAGTACCGTAAAATTCAACGGAAAACATATATATATGGAATTTGGCGGAGCCGCTTCTTGATGTGATAATGCAGGAGTGACATGTGTTTTGTGCAAATTAAACACTCAAGTTTTAATCCTTCATAAGCAAAGAAAGAATCTTAAAAAAGAAGGCACAAATGAGTATAATGAAACAAAATAGTAGAAACAATCTTGTTATATCAATAAGATAATAAGTCTATAAAAAACGCATTAGAAATAACATTGATGTTTTATGTGGAAATAAGTGAAGCATAATCGAACATGAATAGGTATATCAAAACAGATTTACGGTCTCATTAATCATGTCAAGTATTGTGAGATCGATATAACTTCTTAATATAGAGATGCATCATGTTTAAGAGTCACTTGAAAAAGAATGAGAAGAAAGCCACTCGTTCAAAATGACCCAGTTTTCTTCAGGCTTGTAAATTGGGATCGAATGACCTGAACCCTACATAATAATAATAATTGTATTACAATAATGCACTTGAATTGAAATTGGAATAAAAATTTATAGAAAATGGATTTGGATGTCGAGGTGGACTTATGCATTTGATTGGCAAAATGAAATATATGAAATTGAGATTCTTGCCTTAACAGTTCCAAAGGTTAACGAGTATCCATCTTTTGCATACTTGATTTGGTATCTAGATAACAAGAGATCCCACACAATGAATGTCTAGTTTAAATATAAGCACGCCATTTCATCAACTTGAAAAAAGTAACATACTATCCAAAATTAAATTTTGCAATCAACATAAAACGGAATATTTGAATCGCGAAACTAAAGAAGTTAAAACTTACCCGACAACCTGGTTATTAATAAAAAGTGGGTTCCATGGACTTTCAACCGGAAGACCGAGAGACTTTATCCATTGCTCGGCCCCGACATATGGGAAAGTGTAATCATGATCGCCGCTGTCAGTTGTAATTTTTTAAAAACATAAACAAAAAACACAATTTACGTCGAGGGCCAAAAATGTATGAACAAATGCATTACACGGGTTATACTTGCAAAACTAGCTATTTTTATTATTGGTGTAGTGGTATGAAGTATGAACAACAAATTATGGTTTATACATCCAGAACAAGTTATTTTAAAAAATGGTGTAGTGATATGAACAATAAATTAATTATGGTTATGTTAAGTTGTCACCATTTTAGTTACCCGTTGGACTTAACCCACAAAATTTCAAACATCAATAATACCTAAGGATTAAAACTTGACAATTTCTTGAGAAAAGTGATTTATGATAGATGACACTACTCGTAATGTCATACGAGTAACAATCTTGATCCTTTTTCTTATAGCGGTAATGAATAGTTTCATTGGTTTGCTCAAACATTTCAATTGTTCCCTGCAAAAAATAATGCAAATATACAATGTAAAAAGGAAGGGATGTTTTAACGTTTAAAGCTAAGAAAGTTGGGAGTGGACAAATAATAAAAAGGGAAGGGTTTATAGAATAAAACAGAAAATTATAATTTTAGTTTATTTTTCACATCCTATTATATCATATAATCTGGACATAATTTTAGTTCTAAAAAATTTGGAGGGTAACTTCAAACAAGACTTATGAAATAAACCATAGTAAAAAGTGATTTTTCGCCATTGTGATTCACATGGATGCAAAGAAAATCAGTTATGCCAATTAGACCAAGTTCTGCAAATTGATCAAAGGGAGTTACAACAAATAAAAAAGTAAATATTGTATTTTTTTCATGATTTCATGACTATTTTATTAAGGTTTTGTCCATAAATGCATTCATATAACTAGAAGTATGTAAACATATTTTTTTATACTTAAGGTTTATAAAACAAATGTTGAAGTCAAAAATAAAATACTATTAAAGTTTAACCGTTCCATAAGTTGTAATGTGATTGTCACCAACATACCTCACGAACATGAAGAGCTTTCTGAACTTCTTTGTCGTTTCCGTAGTATTCAAAATATTTTTTAGTACTTGCCTAAAAAATAAAATCAATTATTTTTCCATATTTTAATTTCTTAACTATATATGGTTTTTAAATGGATCGACTTAATCGCTTTTATGAAATTGAGAAAGAAAAACTTACTCCGCAAAGTGGATCTGGATTGTCATCATCACAAAATGGGTCTAATACGTTGTTCACGTTAATTTTGACTGTCAACTGATCGAAATCACAATTCAAATTAGAATGGCGACACATAAAACTTGTAAACATTTTACAAAAATGATCCATGTGTACCTCATCAACACGCCGAAGACATTCAGAACATTCCGAGTTCTCAGGGTCACTATATAGATAGTTACCGTGACAAGTCTTTATTCCACTCTAATATATAACAATAACAAGATGTCAAAATGTTTTTCACTAAAAATTGTGAAGTAAATGTGTCAACAGGTTTATATAAATTTAAGTTAAGTAAATCAATGAGTAATCAACTTGACACGTTTTGTGGTTGTGCCATTAAACTAAAATCCTTATCTCATTACTTCGTAGATCTCATCCGGTATAAGAGCAAGTCTGTGAGCAAACTCAAATTTTGAATTGAAATCAATGAATTTATCTGTAAGAGGGCTAACAATATGGTATCCCTGCATAATTAGGAGCTATTAGTCAATTTGGTCTTCCATGTAGTCAAGCTAAACAATTTGTTTACAAATAATTTAGTACAATTGTGTTATAAGGCTTTTAAGTTAGATAGTTACTTTGATATTTAGTTGTGGTTGATCTCCACGTTCATTGCCTACACAATTAGAGAAACGTAGAATATAAGAGGATATATAAATTACTTGTTTTAAAGGTATAAATATGTGTGTAATGTGTAATGGATGCATTTTCATTTTTAGTGATTAAAAATACAATAATTAAAAAATTAGATAAACCATTATGAAATAAATTTTTTCTCACAAACTAAGGAAAGGTGAATATTTATCTTGAGATGGTGAAAGAATGACATAATGGGCTCATATGATCGATGATGACATGTCTCTTGTTGCTATGATTAATGAAATTACAATCATGACGGAGGAGGTCAATTTGGTGTCCAACACTAGAGGCTTTTCGATCATCCAATTTGAAGATTGAGGCTATGAATTCAATAATAAGTGGCTAATCCATTTGTAAATCACCTCCAGGTGATTAGTTCTTATAAGTGAACCATTATATTTGTGTTTTGTTGACCTAGGTTTTTAGATTGTTTTCATCTTGATATCTTGAATGCAATTGTGGTGTGTTTTGAATTAAAAGATTAATTTGTTTACATTAAGTGTATATGCTTTTGCCATATATTTTGGATCTAAGTGTATATGCTTTTACCATAAATTTTTAGTTTATATCATGAGGAAATTGTATTTGTGTATTGCATTGCGCCTATGAGTTGGTAATTATTTGAATAGGCGAGTCTCAAAAGCATGTTCCATCTGAATAAGCCCGGTTTTTGGGTTAGATTGTTTTTTTAATGAAGTCGATATTAAAAAAAAAATCATAGGTATTTTTACCAAATCATGTTTGTGTTTTCCATCCTTGTTAAACTCAACCTATTGTGGATTTTAAGCTTGAAACCCGAAAGTGATATATTGTTCTTTCTTAATTGTTTTCAAACCATATTCAAAGTTGGTTACTTTTGCAATTAGTTTCACAACTCCAATCAAAAATCCAAGTTAACATTTTTTGTAGTTTTAATCAAAATGTCGACAACTACCAATATTTTAAAATTTTATGTGGAGATCGACGATCTTACTTACCTTTGCAAGTCATAGGTAGTTAAGTCCTTAATTTTTTTTAACTTGTTTTAGTTTACCTATGACAACTCGAGAGCTCCCCATTAGATTTTCGAATGTGACAGCACAAGAGATAGATGTGGAGCTGCCAAGCCAGTTGATGTGCTGGATTGATTCAGCTCAGTTTTCTTAACCAAAGAAAACATTGATTGATGCTATTGTTGTTTAAAATAGTGGGTGGTATGACACAATTTCATGAATATAACATGAAAACGCGGGATAATGTTTTTGATATCATTGTTAGTTATTAATGGTAGAGTTATACCAAATAAGGAGTTTAAAATAAGAAATGTAAGAAAGATTTAGAACCATTGTATTATTAATCAATAATTATGATTATAAAGGTTGTTGGAAGAGTATTTTAGCAATAACCACTTTTATTGACTTTTTTTTTTTTTTACAAATTCTCACACTTTTTAAAAACGTTCATAACTTTTACATACGATATTATTTTAATAATTATATTATAACATAAAAACGAACATTTTGTTTATCTTTAATATGAGTATAGTGTTGCTATAAAAAAAAGGTTTTTCACTTCATTTTGTCTAATTATCGTCATTGTGTTTTTCGTACATGTCATTGTGTTTTTCAAGCTCGACATTGTGTTTTTCTAAACACCAACATAGACAAAATGATGTTTAGGAAAACACAATGTCAAGTATGATATACATAATGACGAGTAGGAAAAACACAATATATGACGAATACTAAACAAAATTAATTGAAAAAGTTTTTTTTTATTTAGTATATTTGTTTAATCCTTCTTATTGTGTCTTTCGTACATGTCATTGTGTCTTTCCAGCTCAACATTGTGTTTTTCTAAAAATGAATATAAAACACATTAGTATTCAGGAAAACACAATGTTAAACAAGATAGACACAATGACAAGTCACAATGTTAAAGATTAGACACAATAAGCTGAAAAGTTATTTATACTAATAGTCCTTGTCATTGTGTTTTTTCGATAGGTCATTGTATGTTTTCTACTCGACATTATGTTTTTCTGAACACCAACATAAGACACAATGTCAAGCACGATAAACATAATGATGAGTAAGAAAAAGACAATGACGAAGATTAGACACAATGAGTTAAAAAAAAATTTCTCATTTTTTTTATGTGCTAATGCTTATTGTGTTTTCCTACGAGACTTTGTGTCTTTCCTACAGGTCATTGTATCTTTCCTGTTCGACAATGGTGTTTAAGAAAACACAAGTCAAGCAAAATAACACAATGAAGAGTAAGAAAACAAATATTACTCACAGTGAGCTAAAAAAATTATTTTTTATATATGAACAATATACTCGTTTTAAGGATAAAAAATGCTCGTTTTTATGATGTATTTTTTTTAAACAACGTCCTATGCAAAATTTATTAACAAAACTATATACGTGGTCATTACTAAAATATCATCTAACAACTTTTTCTACTACAATTTTATCTTAAGCATCAACTATAAATCCAATGGTCTATAATCCTTTTTATATTTCTTAGAATAAGATTGTTATTTAGTTAAACATATTTCTAGTTATTTATATATTCTGTATGCTAATAGGAACTCTAACTCAAAGATTAATTGGTTTCGTTTAATTCAAAACACGGTTTATCCTTATAATTTTGATTGTAGACTTGTAGTCCTATGGGTTGTGATTTTCACACATAATTAAGCTGTAAGATATAAATATTAAAAAAATTGTTATATTGGAGTAAAAATAGCAAAAAGAAAATCTCACAATCAATATGAATGAATGTTGAATATTAAGTATACTTAGAGCATTCAGAGTAGCTTCTCCATCTCTATTTGTATTTTGTCTAATTAAATAATACTTTTTCATATCTTTATCATTATCTCTTTCTCTCTCATTCACTCACAACCACTTTAAAAAACTATTAAAATATCATCATTATCTGTCATTCACTCATACACCAAAATCTCCATCTCTATATTTTTTCCTAACTTTAGGGGAAAAACAACCAACACCCCAAATATTTCTCTCTCCTCTACTAACAACCTCTCTCAACCACACCCCAAATTATACAGGTTCCCCTCACATAATTACGGGGAAGCTACTGTGAATGCTCTTATAATTAAGTTATTACCTTCGTATATTTTTAAAGTAACAAGCGGCATGATTAAGCCCATATATGAAATCCCCGCTATATACAAAGGATTATTGAGAAATATTGGGTGCTCCTCAAGCCACTGCATTTACATTATAAGTTTATAACCATCAATCCATTAAACACGAATCAAAACGAGGAAGAAATAAATTTTGTTGTACCTTAATTAGAAATTCATAACTCTGTTGAGCTAAAATAGTATCACTAGTCTTTGAAGCTTCATATGTTATAGCATACGAAAACCCAGTACCAGCCGGTAGATCTAGGAATAATACATTCGCCTTCTACAAAATTTCAAATTTGTCTGTCATTTCAAAATTAATAAAAATAAACTCTTTTATAGAAATAAAAATAAATTACATTAAAATAGAAAAGATAAACGAGTAACAAACTACGTCACTGCCCTTTTTTTAAAAATAAGTCTAATAATTGTTGTATCAATTATAAAAAAACATGTACATTAATAAATGATGTATCAAAAGGAATTAATTAAAAAAAAAATAATACATTAATGATAGAAGTTAGATTAAGATACGAACCTTTGCCCAAGAATAGGGGTTCAACTCCAATGTGAGCTTCTCCCATGTTGAATTATCAAAATTAATACTTAGTGGCCCTGCAACGGATGATGTAATTATGTATTACTCAGTCAATTTGTTTAACAAAGTAGATCAACACTCGAACTCACAACTCTGGTGTTCGCTTGAAACTGAAAGAAAGAACACACTTGTTGGCTAAAGCCATTTTCTGTATATATTGATTGCAAACTCATAATCACACGAAATTACATATTGCAAATATGAAACAAACATTGAAATAGTCAAAGCAACTACTACCCATTTCTCCAACATACATTATACCATACTTTAATTTGCAAAGTGGTAGTTTTTATTATTTAATTCTATTTTCTTATACTTTTTATATTATCTTAAATTATAAAATAAATTTAAATTTGTTATTATCTAATTAAGTATTTATCTTATATATTTAGAAAAGTAACTGTATTTTTTATCCATGAGTTTCCAATACTTAACAGTTTCAGTCCACCATTAACAAAACGGTCTCTAACGTTTCAAGTCATATCAATTTTCATACCTAACCTTTGAAGTCTTAAAATTTTCCACCACTGGCGTTTCAAGTCTTAACAGTTTTCGCCTTAACATTTCAAGTCTTAAAAGTTTTCGTCTCTAACGTTTCAGGTCTTAACAGTTTTCGTCCCTAACGTTTCAAATCTTAACAGTATTCTTTTAAAGGTCTGACGAAGAAAATTGTTAAGACTTTAAACGTTATGGACAAAAATTATTAAGGGTGGACTGCTTAAGTCTTGGAAATCTCAGAGAGAAAACCGCACTTACTCTGTTTAAATTTTAAATTTGACGTTTCTTTAATTTATATAATTATCAACTAAATTTAAGAAAATTATATTTTAAAATTTTATAATGAATAATTTTAAAATTTTAAAGCATAATTTATAGTAATAAATGTTAAACATTTATTTTTTTTAGTGTTCACACTGCCATAGTAGCTTAATATATACATATACAATGATTTAATGATAAAGTTTTAAGTATTGATTATGTAACACGTCTAATACACGGGTTCTAAGTTGGTAGTTATATATTCCATACCGATTTACACAATTTTTCTTAGTCCCTTGTATGAAGAGATATTTTACGATTATTATACTTAACCAATTCGATCTACAACTACTACTCGAGTACTCATTCACACGTGTTCTATATGGATAGATAACAATAGGTTTAAAACCATGATAAATGATTTATATTCTACCTTTTAATCAGTCAGATTTCTTAAAGTTTAATTTATCATAGTTTTACAAAATGGACTTATGCTCTAAAAAATAAGTATAATTTATAAACTTAAAATAAACTAACCAAGGGTCACGTGACAACGAGTAAATTTACCGGTTTCAAGGAAGAAAGGATACAATGCGGTAGTACCAGGTCCACCAGTGAGGTAAAAAAGAAAAGGATCATGTAACGGATCTCTTTGAGACTCAACAAAGTAGTAAAAGAATTGAATTTCCTCATTCGCTCCAACTCCCACATATCTTCCAACACAAAATTAAGAAGCAAAAAACAAGAACTTGTTACAAGTTTTTTCTTAAAATAAACGACCAAATTAAGAAAATGATAAAAAGACATACCCGGTTTCAAGAGTGAAAGGAAGATCGCCATGAAAACCAGGAAGATTCTTGACGATTGAGCCAGCGTCCGACGAAGAAAATAAGATAACTATAAAAATTACTGAGAGTGAACATACCTTAATGTGATAGTTCTCCATAATAGTCAAGAACGCAACCAATCACTCTCTTAATTACGTATAGATAAATTAAACAGACAAAAGTGATTGAAGTGTGGATTTGAAAATTTTTCAAAGAGCAAGCAGCTTGCAGAAGACAAAATAATATGGTGAAGAAGATGATGTGGAGAAAAAAATATAAATTAGAAAGTGTTAAAAAAAAAGATTCCTTTCTCCTTTGGTACAGGAAGAAGGGCACATTATGCGACGTAAACTCGTTAAGCAAGATGGAAAAGTATTTATTTTAACATCACTTCTCGGTTGAAGATATTAATATAATATTTTTCTTACTTTCCCAAGACACCTAATAACTACAAGTAGCTATTTCAAGACTTTTTTTAAAAAAAGCATTTCAAGATCTCTCAGGCTATACGATATACCGGGCTGTATAGGGGGCTGTATAGGGGCTATATTGACTGCCACGCAGAAGAGCGAAAGTGTAAAGTGGGTGAGTAAAATAGTGGAAATGCATGGGCTGTATGAGGGGTTGTATTGATGATTGATAAATCATTTTTTTATAATTTCATTTTATAAAAAAAGTCACATTATTTAAAATAAATAACATTATTTAAAAAAAAGTAACTAAA
>WOUH02000022.1:541515-557738 GCA_009936405.2 Stevia rebaudiana | reverse complement strand
CATTGTGTCTTAACCTTAGCATGTATATGTAATCTCCCCCGTATTGTAAAACAGTAAAATGTTAATTAAAGAGGGGCCGTGGACTCACCTTATAGAAGCGGTATAACGGTAGAGAGAGAAAGATAATAAACGAATCAACGAACGGTAGGCAGAAACTCCACGTTCCTTGCAATCAACGAGCGATTCGGTAGCGATTCGATAACCCGATCTTGATTTCAGCAGAGGATTACGAGCTGTGTGTGTGTTTTGAGAGCAAGAGAAGTGTGGGAATGGGCTGAACTCGTGATCCTCTATTTATAGGCAAATTTCGGGTTTCCACGCGTGTCGCGCGGGTTTTGACCCCGCGGTGCGCGCCACGCGTGGTGTACCAACTACGCGACAACGAATCCGGTGGCAGCTACCTACGCGCAGGTGTTCCTCTCCCCATGGCGCGCCACGCGTGGGAGTGTGAGGTGGTGGCATGGTTGTGGTGTTGACAAGTGGCTTGGTGGTCCATCATGGGGGTTGACATGTGTCCCTATAGAGGTGCCAGCAGTCTTCCTAGGCCGCCACATGCCCCGGGCACGTGTCTCGAGGTGCCACGTGTCCCGGGGGGTCGTTTCGTGGCCCGATCAGTGTTTTCGGTTATATGTTTTCGCGTTTCCTGATTCGTTAGGACTCCGTTTCGCGCGTGGTTTTCGCCTACGTTCATTATTTTCCATTACGCATCTAACCCCATTGGTTTCATCTCCAAAGGAGGTGTCGAGATTTCGAGCTTATCGAACGTGGCACCGTTTTGCACGTAACTTTCAAACCGTCGCTCAGACTGAAATTCTGATTATGCTCAAATAAACCAAAATTTAGAGTGGAATACAATGATAATATTTAATTTACATAAATATTAAGTTACAGATGGCGTACCGTTAGTTTATAAATAGTCAAAGGTTGGAATTTGATTGGTAAACTGCCGGAAAACGGCCAGTTGTTATAGTTTGCCCCACCATCCTCTCCTGGGTGTGGGATTTGCCTAAGGTGTTCCTCCGACACCCCCCGGGGACTCATCATCTCCTCGATGAGGTTTGCCCCACCATCCCGAACAACACATGAGTGGCTTTGATACCATTTTTAACATCCGACATCTCGTATCACCAATATTGTCTACTTTGCTAGCTTACAACTCACAGATTTGATTTAGGTTGCTCAGGTGAAAACTATGGAGTTCTCATCTCATTCACTACCGTTAAGCCCTAAAACGCGTTGGTAATATTAGATGCAAGACATTCTTTATGAAACAAGATCTCTTATGTGTCACGGCCGATGTGGGATTTGCCTAGGGTGTTACAATTTCCAAGCATTCCAATAAAACCATGCAGAATTGAATGGTCCTCTAACAACCAATAAATGTCATTTTTGGTTGGGCTTCTTAGATATTGTGCTCAAAATACTTCAACAATAGACCTACAAAACTTGTAGACATTCAATGGCAGTACTTTCATTAATGTGTATGTATTCATCACATTGGTCAGTTGAAGTGTCATATACATACGAATGATACTTGTAAATTTTTGTTTTGGTGAAAGACCCTTTCGACCCACATCATCATATCTTTTGTGTATAATATTTATATATTGTTCACATTTACCTAGTTGAGATATTTCTCCAACAATGCAATTAAAATCCTCTATGTTTATCCTAAACCGTCTTTTAAAGATACTTTCACCATATACCGGCTTTGGAGCAAGGTAATTGTATTACAAGCGTGTGTCTCCATCCTTCCAGCCCTTTATTTATTTCTTTTCATTTCTTCTTTCGTGTGGGAGAAGTTAGCGACTCTTCTTGATTGTCAAGCTCAAACAACTGCATCGCAAGATCTTCCACATCATTGAAAATCAATGTTTGAAACTGTTATGTCAATAGGACTAGAATATTTAACGGCAATTGCTCATCGTCTGAGTTCATCTTGAGTTGTATGAAAATAAGAGAGATTATAAATGAGAGGAGATTGTTTATTGCGAAATTATTGTGATATATAGGTTTATTTATAGGTAACAATTCTAGACGATTTTTTTAAATACGACAGTCATGAAAAAGACATGAAAAAGTTGCAGCTTTTTATAATTAACATTTTTTTAAAATCTTTAATAGCATTTTTCTAATTCTAAAATTGAATTAAATTATTTAAAATAGGTTCCGTTTGGAAGGTATCATGTATATATGCTGTGGGTATTTCCAAAATTATTTTTTTAACGACAGAATATTTCACGTGCTAGACATAGTCGTCGGACGATGTAGACCTTCTGAGATCATACCCTCAAATAAGTGAGAACCAGATAAAATTTATAAACTTTCACCTTCTCAGGTTTGAACCGGTATTATATAATAACACCTCATAGGCAACCATGGTACTATATAATAACACCTACTCGACCGTATTCCCGCCATCTTCAGATGATAAGAAAAACCGTTGAAACTTGTTCAACTGCCACCATTAAAACCCTTTCAGAAAAATGCAAAACCCTAAATCAATTCAAGCAAATTCACGCTCATCTCATCAAATGTCACCTACCAGAAAACCCCATTGCCATCGGACCTCTTCTCTCCGTCACAGCAACCTCCAACAACGCTTCGTTCTTCTCCTATGCTCATTCGATCTTCCAACACCTTCAGTTTCGAAACACTTTCATTTACAACACTATGATTCGGGGTTACGTGCAGAATAATAATCATGTTTTCGCGATTGTATGCTTCACAGAGATGTTACGGTTTGGTCTTGTTGCTAATAATTATACTTTCCCACCGTTAATCAAAGCTTGTATTTGTACAATCATTTCAAATGCAAAGTTAATTGGATGTTCGGTTCATGGGCATGTTCTAAAATTGGGGTTTGATAAGGATCAGTTTGTGGGTAGCGCGTTAATTGAGTTTTATTCAATAAATTTAGACATTCACAGTGCACAAAAGGTGTTCGATGAAATTCCTGTGAAGGATATAGTTTTATGGACCAGTTTACTAGACGGGTATGGTAAAATCGAGGATATTGACAACGCGCAAACGGTATTCGATGAAATGCCTCAGAGAACTGTGATATCTTGGAGCGCGATATTAGCAGCATATTCACGCGTAAGTAACTTTGATAAGGTTATTTCATTGTTTACAGCAATGCAAGAATTGGGTATAAAACCAAACGACTCGATTCTCGTGACGGTTGTTACAGCTTGTGCACATCTTGGGGCACTTGCGCAAGGATTGTGGGTGCATTTATATGCTAAAAGACATAATCTTGATTCAAATCCAATTCTAGCTACTGCATTAGTTGATATGTATTCCAAATGTGGTTATCCTGATTTAGCATTATCAGTTTTTGATAATATTTCTGTAAAAGATACGGGAACTTGGAATGCGATAATTTCTGGTTTGGCAATGAACGGGGATGCAAGAAAATCACTAGAGTTATTAAACCGAATGACATCAATCAAGATTCAACCAAGTGAGGCGACATTTGTAGTGATACTTGCTGCTTGTACGCATTCAAAACTGGTCAAACAAGGGGTCGAGTTGTTTGACCAAATGGGTCAACTTTATGGAGTTGAACCGCGGCTTGAGCATTACGCGTGTGTGGTTGATCTTTTTGCAAGATCTGGAATGTTAGAAGAAGCTATTGAATTTGTTGAGAAGAAAATGGGAGGTTTTATTGAAAAAGATGCAAACGTGTGGGGTGCTTTACTTGGCGCGTGTCGAGTGTATGGAAATGTGGAGATTGGAAACAAAGTATGGCGGAAATTGGTTGATATGAAAGTGGTTGATTATGGGATTTATGTTATGTGTTATAACATGTTTAAGGAAGCTGGTTGGAAAAAAGAGGCAGAAGAGGTTAGAAACATGATTTTGGAATCTGGAATGAAGAAAACACCAGGTTGTAGCGCGATTGAGGTTGATGGTGTGGTTAAAGAGTTTGTTTCGGGTGAAATCGATCAACTTTGGTTAGTGGAGATACGTAAAATGCTTGATTCGTTGTTTAATGTGGCTCGTATCGTTGATTGAACTGAAAGATGCATTATTTTATGTAGTTGTGAAAGATTATTGATGGAAATAGTACCAATGTGTCTGAATCTAGCGTATTTACAGGAACATTTTACTTTAGAAAAGTTGATAAATAGTGATGAGTTTGAGTTTTTTATAGTTTAATTTTAACATTATACACCTTATACAAGGTGTTAACAGTCATCACTCATGATTGGGCCACGTCATCATTTACAATTTTTTTCCTTTCAGAACCATTGAACCCTTTATTTGGTAGTTGATAGCCAAAATAAGTCTAAATCCCACCATCACCGGCGGCCTATCGCACAGGCGTGAAAAAGAGACCAACTCCGGATGCTATCACCACTGATGATAATCGTATCTAGCACCAACACCACTGTTGGCCACAGCTAATTGCACCGCCAACAACGCCCCAGGTAGATATGTAACAACCATCTTCTTCGCTTCAGATGTATGTGTGAACGACGGTGGGGTGGTGCGTGACGGTTGTTAACCCTAACCCACCAAGAATCGAACTAAAATCAGAGAAAATAGAGAAAAGGAAGCCATGAACATGAACCTAGAGCTTTTTTGTTTTAGCAATCAATGAACCTTTCAACCGTGGGGGTTTGGACGGTGGTGTTCGTGATGTTTGGTGGCGGTGGGGGTCGGTGGTCGATTGGTGGCCACCGGCTATGGTGTCGGTTTCGGACCCGAGAACCGGACCGCGAAAACCGAAACCGACCCGATTACTTTTTTAGCGGTCCGGTCCGCGGTCCTATCATTTTGCCATAAACGGTCTCGGTCCTTACCCGTCGGGTACCCAAAAACCCGATTATGGGACCGTTTAAATCAAATTAGTATTTTAATATATAAATTTTTGGTTCTCATGTTTTTAATCGGTCCGGACCGGACGGTTTAATTGGATAAACTGGACCGTTTTATAACTTTGTAGCAATATTATCGTAATAGAGACATATTTTTAGCTAAAAAACTCTAGGATATTCAACCAAAATAGCTAAACGGGTCCGGTTCGGACCGTTTACTCACCCCTAAGTGAATCAATTCATCTTTTATGCATTCTTCTTTCTGTGAATTGAGCACAAGACTCTTACATTTATTAGTACTGACATAACTAAGAATATCTAGTGTGTATTGGAATTATTCGCATGGTTTTCGATCACAAAATAAAAAATATTTGATCGGTTTTGGGTCTGGGCTGGGTTGGCTGACTGGCTCTGTCGTCAAGGATCGTTGTGGGTTATGTCAAAATTTAAAATACTGTTAATAAGTATTTAAAAGGGTTAGATTTTAAAATTTTTAAATATTAAATTGATTTTCTTAAAATAAATTTCATGGGTTATTGTCAAAGGCTTTTAAGGGTCGATCTGTTCAGGTTTATAATAAGCCTATTCAAACTAGTTAGGTACCATTTTGCGCGGTTTGGGTAGGGCGGTTGGGTTGGGTTTTGGCGCAACTCAAACCCAAATTTAGGTTTAAATGTTTTTTTAATTCGGTTTGAGTTTTGGTATTTGTGTTTAGATTTGGGTTCGGTGTTTGGTTATTTCGGGTTTGACTTCTAAAAAAATCTATTAAATTTCTCGAGTTATTCTTACAGAAAAAGTTGCGGATCTAGAGTAGTGTAAAAATTACGTTTGTTGATAGTTGAAATGAAATTGGATTGGGATTGGGTAATTTTCTACCCAAAAAAAAACCTAAATCGAGGGATGTAATATAACTTTAAAAATAAAAAAAAAATATTTGGGACGCTAAAACTTTGTTAGTTTTCCTATACCAGTAGCCTAAAATTTAATTACGAACTTAAAAATAGCTCTAATTCGAATGATTTTATTGATAACGATTGAGATAATTAATTGATATCCAGCTTTGATACCATTGGTGGAGTTCAAAGAGATCGGCGTATGCAAGAAATACGGTATCACACCAGATTCCGAGCTTTTCAACATGCTTGACACTGTTTCCGCCACTAAAAAGGTAACATACTCCGAGTATGATACTCGACCGAACATACTTTTTGCCGAATTTAGTTTGTTAATTGTGAATTATAATTTAATGGACAATCACTAGGGTGTGTATGGGTTGGTTTTTTGCTCAACTGAACTCTAACTAAAACCAAAATTTCGATTTACGTATTTTATGAATCTGTTTGAATTTGGTTTTTTTGGTTTCAAGTTTTGAGTTTTTTGTTTAGGTTCGGGTTCGGTTTTTTATAAATGGGTCTTAAAATTTGGGCCTAGAAAGAAAAATGACCCAATATAATGTATTTTGGCTAAAAATATTTAAACTACAATAATACTTAACATTCAAAATTAGTTAGATTATACAAATTTATAAACTCAATGACAACAAATTGATTTTGTGAAATTGTGGGATGAAGGCTGACGTAGTGGCGAAGGTTTACTGGGGTGATCCAAGGGAGAAGTTGTTGGAAGCTGAAAACCATCTCAAGCTTGATAGCATTGTTGTAGGTAGCAGAGGTTTGGGTACCCTAAAGAGGTATAAATCAAGTGCAAAGTATTATTATTATTGGGAATCATATTATAAAATCAATCAATCTTTTTTAATTAACTTACTCATACATTTTTATTGTTCGGATAAGTAATTTTACTTTAAACATATGTTTTAAGCATACACATTTTATCAATAACATTATGTTAACATACTATGCTAATCGAAGATAATTTTTTTTTTCTCTTTATTAAATGACCGTGGATGAAAGATGATCATGTGAACTAAACAATTATGAAAATAATAAGCCCCTAAAAGCTAAGATCGTAGAGTTTGACGAGACGGTTCCAACGCCGCTAAAATGAGTTCAATCGGAGTTCGTTTGTGGCGGTTATGAGGTTTTTTATAATCCTTATTAGGTTTCTTAGAATAAGCAACTTATTTTGAATAACCTTACCCTATGAGTATAAACTAATTAATACATGAAATAACAATTAATAACCCGTCTAGGAAAATGATAACGTGATTTGAGACAGCGTATCTTATGTGAAATTTAATAACCCGTCTAGGAAAATGATAACGTGATTTTATTAATATCCTTGTGTTATTATTCAACAGTTTTAAAAATTTAAAAGTTTTACATTTATTTCAGGGTGTTGCTTGGGAGTGTAAGTAGCCACGTGGTGCAGAACGCAACCTGTCCAGTCACCGTTGTGAAGTAGACATTACAAAATTCGTCATCAGAATCTTGTCGCATCGAAACTATGCTAATGTATGTGTTGCTTGTTTATTTGCATTATGGGCCCACAAGAACCAGATGTTTCCGGCTGGTGGAGAAATTGAAATTGAAGTTGTTGGAAAGATTATGTAAACATTGCTTGCTTTTCTAAACTATTTTGTTTATATGGCTTGATGTGTAATCTATATGGCTTTATGTTATTCATGTTTTGATACTATAGATATTTAAATAGGTTGTTACCAATTAGAGAATTGTTAATCTTTAGACCTATAAAGTTAAAAAGGTGAAAACTGCCCTGCCATGGTGTGAGCCCTCGCGTTGGGGTTCTCACATTGTTGAAGAGAGTTGAGAGTGTGTAATGTGTAGTGTGTACTGTTTCAAGCCCGCATCGTCTTCTCCGGTGAAATCCTATACGCTGATTCATGAACTACCACTAGCCAAATTGGCTCTGTTGGTTCTTCCTTCGGCAGAGTTGAGAAGATGTTACTGGAGATGAAGATGATGTCGTCGGGGATCACGAATTCTGGTTTTCTTGCTCTCTCACAAGTTCTCTCTCTTTTACACTACAGTGTTTGTGTTTTTATTGTTTCAAAATTGAACAAAAAAATCAATTAATTTTCACACGAGTCATTCTAATGAGTATACCACTCTAATGTGAAATTTTCATGTAACTGACGAATTATTATGTGAGAGAAATTTTACTCACACACCATTTAGTCACACGTGTATATTTATGAAGATTCGTAGCATTTTAATTTTTAGTGTTATACACAAGAATGAGACCTATTATTTAAAGTAATTATTGACTCTGATGGGCCTATTTTTACTGGATCTTGATCTAAGGGCCCAATAACCATAAGCCGAAACAAACATGTATCTTACATTTTTAGTTTTTGCATACAAAATTACTCTTACTTGAGTCTTGACAGTTATGGACTTATGGCTGTTTTGTTTCGGAAGTTTGTGCTTAATTTGCTTAAATTATATGGAATCAGAGTTTTTAAGATTGTTTCTTAATGCAATTTGCATTTCTTTGTTGTTTGTGTTCTCGGATAAATTGGACGTTGCCCCAACCGTTGATGACAAAATTCTTGCGAATTCAGTTGACCCATTGCTCGTGCATATTTTTTTCCCCTCTTATGATTAAAATTTTCTAGATCTCACTATATTTTAGCTCGAGATTTCTTTTGTGATTTGTTATAACTTGGACTACATGAAGTTTTAGCGATGTATGAGTGTATGACCCATTTGCAAGTGTAAGTAAATCAAATAGTTATAATTAATTTGGAACCGTGGAAACTGGTTTACAACTATCCGTCATTCCGTCATGTGATTTGTTAAGTTGTCCTTATATGGCCATTTATTGGTATTCTACTAGTTATCCATACTTTTATAATTAGTTTGGAACCGAGTACGATTGCAGCCTTTGTTCTATAAATTAGTTGTTGAGTTCAGTACAATTCTGAAAATCGGACACCAAGATCATGATATCTGGAATCAGTGTTGGAGGTCCATTCGGATACCCCTCTCTTATGATAGAGGAGAGTTTGGAATCCTTTGTCTCTCCATTTTTCACCCTCTAACACGGGCCGGACGGCGGCGGTGCCCCAGCCTTTGCGTCTTGATGTGTCGCGTTAACGGTCGTATTTGTGGGTTGACGGTCGAACAGGAGATGGACCTGAATATTTGATACAAACTCGAATAGGACACGAGTTTATATGAAGTTACACAAGCATGTTCCACTTAACATTGCATTTATTTTAATTTGTGTTTACCTATTTCTACTCTCAAGTTAAGAAATTATAACCAAAAATTAAATGTATATGAAATAAATAATTACTCTTAAAGTATAAAACTTAGTACTTGTTTATCTTTACCTTCGACATAAAATATCCTATTAGGTTAAGGTTAAGTCATGAGTACATAAACGCATTTTATAGAAGACAACTAAGTATTAAAGATTACACGTTGACTTGGTGAACGTGTGAACCCATGAGACTGTGTGTTATAGGTCAAACTGAGGATCGAGGCCCAGTAGGGCTGTTTACGAGCCGACACGAACCGAGCGAGGGTCTACTCGTATTTGATCCGTTTACAAATCTAGTGACTTGGATTGGTTTGGATTTACAAAACCAAGCCATATGTTAATGCTCATGCTAGGCTCGTTTACAAACCGAGCAACTTTGATTGGTTCGGTCTGGCTCAATTTGAAATCAAAATTTAATTCAAATTTAAATCAATATATCAATCAAACTCAACCATCAAAGAAGAAATAGTTCGGATTTGCTTAGTTTCGAGACTTCACCATAATTTCATATTAAAAATTACAACTCGAAATTATCAATCATTCAACATAATAAAAACTATTCAGAGTTTCGTTGATGATCTCATAAAGTGAACTACGCAAATAACGATTTGAAAAATAATGAAACTTATTTTAAAATCAAAACTACAGCCTTAACATTAGAACTTAAAATCACAGTTTTAAATAAGCAAGATGCAATTAATGTTTATCTTATCAAAATTGATGCACTTAAACGTGAGGTTGCCAATGCAAAATATGATTATGAGATCATTAGAAAAATGTTGAACAATTATGCAAACTCTTCTTACGTATTGGGCCACATTATCGTGTCACAAAACATGGATGGTAAGAAGAGGGGTTGGGGTCCTTGGGGATACAACGCTTGCCCTCCACCACAAAATTTCACAAAATTACCCGATGAAGACATGATCACAAAATTCAAGGTCACAACACTGCTTGTTGTTGATCCAACTGAAATAAAATTTGAGAATGTCTATGAATCTTCATAAAAAACTGCCACACCCCTAAATTTCCACCTCGGTCGGAGACACAAATGAGGGTGTGACGGGTTGGTTAACCGTCAGGATTCGAGTAATTGGTCATGTTGAACGACTTTATGTGATTGTTTACAAAAGAATTACGTTTATTCATTCAACATGAAAGTTTACAATAAGTATTTAGATTATGCAGAAGCGCTTACAAAATAATAAGTGCGGAAGCTTAATTGTATCCTTGTTAACAAAGCACGATTTCTTAAAATATAAGTATGAGTTCCATTCATGAAAACATTTATCCATATGCATGCCACTCCTCTTAGTCTTACACCTTAATGTGCGTCGTGGCAACAAAAAAAAACAAACTAAAAGTGTCAACACAATGGTTGGTGAGTTCACAGGTTTGTTTAAACAGATAAGTCGAGTTGCAAATAGTAGTAGGACCATGTTCATAAAAAAACATTAAGTATTATGATAGCTAGTCATGTTACAAGTTATTTTAGTGTTCGCGATCGAAGCTGACATATAAAAAATGTGCCTTTAAGTCAACTACCTTCACGGAGGCAAAGACAAGTGTTTAGACAATTGTTGATACATGTAAAAGTACCTTGGCTAGTAATGAATATTTTGTAATAGTTCAGGGTTTATTTTCGTAAAGTTTATGCATTTTGGTGTTTCTGTAGCATGGGTTCATGTGACAGATGGTCTTTGTCGCATGAGGCATGCGACAGGGAGATGAAATGATGTGAAAGAAGCTCCCTGTCGCATGGAGTCAGGTCTGCGATAGAGAGATTGTATAAATAGAGGTTTTCTTGTAGTTTGACATTAACACTTGTAAACCTTTGAAGAATATTGAACAGAAAGCTCTGAAAGTTTATTTACCTATGTTCTTGGTCTTAATCTCTCAATAAGTCGTTAGAGAGAAACTTTCAAGAAATTGAAATTGATATTGAATTGTGTACCGGTGTTGTGTTCCGATTAGTATATACAGTAAAACCTATATAAATTAATAATGTTGGGACCGGGATATTTTATTATTTTAGCGAGATATTATTATATCGATAAATTAATAAATTATTAATTTAAAGAGTTGGCTTACGAAAATACAACTTTTCATAACTTTTTGTTGCAATACGAGAATACAGTGCGTCAACTCCTAAGTGTAATGGAGATTTAAAGATGAACTCAATATAGATTTGAAGTTGACAAAAAAACAAGTGACTATATTATACGATACTAGAATTTTAGAATATTTTAGTAATTATTAATTTATAGTTTCGCTGGGACCAATATATTTACATTGGGATTTCAAAAAAATTATTATCTTATTATTTTTTTATCGATTGGGGTCCAATTTTGTACTGGTCCCAAGTTGGGGCCGAACAAATTATTAATTTTATCGATGTTATTAATTTATCGAGTATTAAATTATAGAGGTTCTACTGTATACAGATTTGGGAAGCGAAATGTTTCTTTGATGGAACGTCGTGACCCTTAATCAACTTTGGAGGTTTAATACTTTAACCCCTCTAATTCTAATAATTACATTAGACATACATAAACTAAACTATTTACTAATTTTATAAATGACCCATAACTTTTATTTAAACTTGATTAACAAATATGAGGCTAACAAAGAAGTCATGTTCTCGTAAATATGTCTAACCTTTATCGATTCACAAAATAAGTTATAGTTCATCTTTCCCTTGGCTGTGGCTTCTTTTCTATGACAAAAGACTTATGAAACATTAAAGAGAAAAAATAGGAAAAATAAATAAATTCTACAAAATTTAAGAAACCAAGAGAGAAGAAAATGAAGAAGTAGGCCAGCTATATGAAAAGAAACTAGTGAACATAAATTTTAAAAAGAAAAATATAGCTTCCAAAACCTTCTTCAACCTTTTCTTCATCTTGTTCATCCTTTTGAAACGTCTTGTTGCTGAAAAAATTTAGGCTTTTGAAGCACGAATTCATAATGCAAAAGGAAAGTAGAGAGAAAAATTGGAAAGATCAGTTTTGTTCTTTTTGAAGCCAATCTGGTCTGCCCAACGTGAACTCTAAGCTTGGGTTTTTGTGATCCAAACTGGATCCTACACAACTCTTGGATATTGAAGGTTCGCATTCCTGAAAACATTTAAGCTCCTAGAGGTGAGTTATCTAAGCAAACGTATAATTGCATACTATATTTAGCAAAAAAGATGTCAACATAAAATTATATTATCTAGAATGGAGCTAGAATGATCAAACAATAAGGAACACTTATTGCATTCCATGCCACCAACAATCTAATTCCACACCGATGTTCGGAAGAGATAATAACAACACTTTGACTTTAGCCATTTTCAAAACTTAACCGCCCGTTACAGGTGAATCAAAGTATCAAACGGCAGTAATTGTTTGCTTTTATTTGAAACCTTTAAAACACTATTTATAATGGAATTATATTATAGATTTTATAAATAATTAAGTTATAAACCCGTGTATTACACATATTTAAGTGTATCTACCTCTAATAAAGGAGTAAAAAAAATGTCATGTGGCATTCTCACAATTTTTCAATAATTCTTTAATTATTTAAATTAAATAAACTAACAATTTTAATTCTTCTATACTTCTTATTCTATTTTAAATTAACAATTTGAATTCCTTAATACTTCTTATTCTATTTTAAATTATAAAATATATTTAAATTTCAAAATCATTTAAATTTGTTATTATTTAATTAAATATTTATCTTATTTTTTTAAAACGGTAAACTGCATTTTTAATTCCTGAGGTTTGCAATAATTAACAGTTTAGTCCATCGTTAATAGAAACGGTGCCTAAAGAAGTCTTAGCAATTTCCGTCCTTAACGTTTCAAGTCTTAAACTTTTTTTTCCCTAACATTTCAAGTCTTAATAGTTTTCGTCACTAACGTTTCAAGTCTTAAACATTTCCATTCCTAATGTTTCAAGTCTTAATAGTTTTCGTCCTAACATTTCAAGTCTTAACAGTTTTCTTCTTTTGCAAATTTTAAAGAGGAAAATTGCGTTTATTTTGTTTAAATTTTAAATTTGACGTTTTTGTAATTTATCAACTAAATTTAAGAAGTTTATATTTAAAAAGTTTCTATTAAATAATTTTAAAATCTTAAAACATATTTTATAGTTATAAACGTATCAAACATTTATTTTTTGAGTGTTTACAACGTAGTAACTTAATATATATATATATGCAATGATTCAATAAAAAGGTTTTAAGTGTTGGCTATGTAATCGCGTGTAATACACGGGTTTTAAGCTAGTTAATAATAAAAGTCAATTAATTAAATTAAGATAAATATAAGAAATAAGGAGTGTAAGGTTTGAAGCAGATACACACATGTTATAAATAAATATGAGTTTTAATTAAATTGATAAATTAAAGTCGAGAATATAGTCTTACTGATGTAAACTTGCAAGAGACTTCAACCGGCCACACTTTTATTATAGTAATTGCTATTTAAATTGTGCGACTTGTTTAGTTTTTGTCTCGGATACAATGTCTGGTTAGTCTAAACTTGACTAATGTTATTAGTTATAACTGAACATAAGAAGACAAACAAGAAACTATAGAAAGGCAGTCGTAGCTTGAACTCTTGTGAGATTTGTAAAAGTGCATTCACACTATGAACACTAAGGGTACAAGGAGTACCTCAACGGGTACTCCATCGGGTTGTTTTGCCAAGCGGCAATCCCACCGCCACCTCCATCGGCAACGGGTACTTTGGGTTCACGCGGCTACTTTTTGCCGAATCGGCAAAGTAGCAATTGTGTTTAACAAGTTGTACTTTGTGCTTAAAAGGTGGTACTTGAGAATAAAAAGTGAGAGGGTACCATTGCACTATAGAGGGTATTTGGGAGGGTAGTTGGAGCATTTGACGTGTCATAATTTGATTGGGTAATTTGGGAGGGTAGTTTTGTTTGGGAGGGTACCACTCCCTCCACCCTAAGAAACAATAATTTTTTTCTATCAAATAATAATCCTAGTGTAGTTTTAATTTTATAAATTGTTGTATTAGGTGACACTGCACTAGATATAAACTAGTCTTTTTATTACATAATGCAATTTTTTTAAGAGGTTGTAATTACGAAAAAAGTTGTATCATATAACGAAAAAATTGGTGTAATTTAACTTAGGTTAACTTAAGTTGTATCGTAACTGTTTTGTGATTAAAAAGATTGCATTAAGTTCATTTGATTGTATACGCATTCTAATGAATTCACCAAAATTCTATGATATATAAATATTTGAAAACGTCGTTGTCTGCTTATGACTAACGAATTTTTGGAAGTATTGAATTAGGCTACTCATGTTTCTATTTTAACCCTCGCACGGTGTTTTATTTAAGCTATTAACTATTTTATAATAGCGATAATCTCTCTTATAACAAATGATATTAAAAAAATAATACGTGACATTTTTCTATTTTTTTCAAATTTTTTGTATATAAAATATAATAAATAGTTATAATAATCTGTATCATTGAACAAACAAATTAAAATGACAACATAGTAAAATTGAGTTGAAATAACGTAATATTTTTCGATATGTTGATTAAGGAATAGAATATAATAAGTAATTTTTTAATGATTTTTGTTGACATTATAAAATAATAAATTATATAGAAAAGTATCAAAAATAATTAATTAATGTTGTTAGGTTTGTAGTAGTTTTCTCGTTCTTCATAAATTTTAGTGGTTTCATTTAAACTCTACTAAATATATATGATTTCAATTGCTTTCATGCTATGTATATGTTTATGGGACAAAAATATGGATGAAGCTGAAACTTGGAGGGAAATGCCATAAAATGTTACAAACTTGAAGGTTCGCTCCAATTAGGTCACTTATACATATTTTTTTTTACATATTAGGTTTTTCATACTTATTTTTATTCCATTTATGTCACACCCCAACCGACGGCGGAATCGTCGGAGCGTGATATGATTGTTCATTACAGATTGGTATCATAGCCGTGTTTATAGGGATCTAAGTTATTAGTACCAAGCCTAGACTATAAGCATTACCTCATAATTTTTACATGCTCAACTATGTGTTATGTGTTACATGCTTACTATGCTCCATATGCTCTATGTGTCAAAGCACTTTTGGAAAAAAAAAAAAAATAAATAAAATAACACTTTTGGAGTTAAATAAGCAATCTCAAACACCCCCTAAGTTCTAGTATAAATATTATTGTTGGTTTTATTTGTTATTAGTTTTTGAATACGTTGTAATAAATAACATTATTCTTAGAATCCTTTAGTTCAATTTATCGTTTTTATGTAATGATTCTTCTTGAGCCATTTGTTTGGTTCCAAAACTACTTCACAAGTCATTTAGTTTAGAAAAAAAAAAACCCACATCACGTACAGTTGAACAAATTAACTTATATAGAATTTTATTTTGAAAACAATTAAAATATGAAATAAACAATTCCTTTAAATTCCATAGTCTTGATATTGTTCTTTTGCTACATGAATAATTAGTGAAATCCAAAAATCGCTGATTAACAACGTTATAAAAACGTGGAAGACTCCACTAAACGATTTGTTTATCTAAAACCAAAGTCGTTGATACATAAGAAATCCAAACATCGTTCGATATAGAAAACATTTAAGTATCTATGTAATATAGTTAATTTATTATTGTTCATGATTCGTCAAAGTTTGATCTCGTGGATACAGAAAACATGAAAAAATACGGTAAACTATGATTCCTTGTTTTGATGATATGGAAATGGATTCGGGTTCATAACCATGGGTTCCAATGCACGAGATCTCGTAGCACTTACCATTTACCAATGAGGCCTTATCAATTAGTTTTACACAAAAGAAATCTGTGACACCCCGCTTCCCGGCCCCCGGTCTCCGACCAGTCCGTAAGCGGTCTACCACGTCAACTGCCGGTAATGCAGGATTGAGCACATTGATTAATAGATAAACTCAGAATACATGACTTACAGTGTATGTGTATTCTCGTGGTCCAGTGTAGTGTAGTGTAGCGGAAGCGTAACATTAGATAGCCAATACCATGACTTAATTTCCATTACCTGAGATTACATACAGTTTTGAAAACGGTCAGCTATAAAGCTGATGAGTTCACAGGTTTTGTATTATGTATTAAACCATTACGAAACATATTCCATATGTTTGATTACCACTTGAATGAACGTTTCAAGTACGTTTAGTCCCAT
>WOUH02000022.1:499972-513989 GCA_009936405.2 Stevia rebaudiana | reverse complement strand
TTTATTTCATACTATCATTGAGTATAAGTACATGGAAATCAAATACATCATAGCCTATCTGAAAACCGGGTGTTACATGTAATGAATGGTTTGTTTTGGTACAATCTGTGTTGCATAATATAAACCGGTTGACTAGATCATGCCGTTTGACTGACCCGATTAGTGACAGATCGCCCTCTGGACTGGTCGGAGACAGGGGGCCGGGGAGCGGGGTGTCACATGATCCATGATCAAAACCTTGACTTGATCCATGATCAAAACAATGACCATAATCATGACCCGACTAAAACTGTATTTCTTTCAATCATCTTTTTCTTTCTACCAAACAACATAAAGTGATGATTTATTTCATTATACTTATAACGAAGCATGACAATTGAATGGTAATGATCCATTTCATTCTCTTGTCCATTATATTACCTCATCAATTTCATTCTCTCGTTCGTTCCAATCCCTGATACAAAACAAATTAAGTGTGTATCAAACTGATTTTTAGTATATTGACATATTCTATGAGTTTAAGCATGTACCAATGTAAATATAAATGGTGTTTGAGATTGAGTTTAGAAATGACTATTAACTTATTGATTTTTCAAAAAGTGAATAAGTTAACAAAGTGTTTGACAATCTCGAAAGTCCGTTTTGTTTTGACTTTTTTAATAATGTTAAAAAGTTGTGTTTCAAAAATCACAAATCCAAACTTTTCAAAATGACATATGACTTAATGACTTATTGTCATAAAATTATCAATTTACCTTTTACCTAATCTACCACATCGCTGCCACTTGATCATGTGTTAAATGCTCGTATTTTATAATGTTTAATTATGTGACTTTATGCAATTGTTAAGCTTGGATACGTTTACTTTGAGAATGTTTGTGATTTCAGGTGCTTGGGAACTTTAAACGCATTGCAAGAATGTTTTAGAAGGTTGGAAGGAAGATAGAGGGACTAGAAATGACAATACAATAAAGACGGTGCAAAAGAAAAGAGCAATAAAAAAAGATCTATTAAAAATAGAAGAGTAATGTTGGGGGACTAAAAGTAGCAAATAAGGAAAACATAATTAAATGGCATTGCAAATTGTAATTAAGTTAAACATGATAATGATTGAAGATAGGCACCTGCGTATTCAAGGAATGGGATTGTTTGTTTCTGACGACGGTATCCAGAAGCTTTGGAGCGTATTGCTACTATTGTAGCCGTACAAGTTCCTTTGCATCTTAAATCCGTGATTTTCTGTTTTTGAATAGTATTTAAACATAGAAACTTAGTAGGGTTTGGGGGGTCAATCATTCAGTCCACAAAGACAACTTTTTTTAAGAGATTTTTAACTTCTCAATCATCCTTAATTCATCAACATTCAAGATCTAATCCAAGAAATCAAGATCGGATCATGTCCAAATGAGTGACTAAATTATTTGTAATCGCTTATAGGCAAATGCTCTTGTAAGTTTATTGCTAGATATTAATTAAACCTTAACTTTATCATGTTTCTTGTTTATGACTCGGATCATTCAAATTTTGCTAAATTTAAAAGAGACTTTTGTGTTGAATTAATTATTGTTTTTATCTACACTCGGTTTCCATGCATCGTGAATTATTTGATATAGGATGATTAATAATCGTGTTACAAATGAATATAAAAATTGTTCTCTTTTACTACTTTAATAAAACGAAACTATCATGGATCATGTCTATATGATTCTTAATAAGGTTTATCATATTGGTAATTAATTTTGAACCCGGAACCTGTAATCCCATCCGGAACCGATACTCGCAAGCGGAAAAGAGTATCGCGCGTGACGCGCGCTAGACATAAAAGCAAAAAATGGGTGCCCGACTATTTTGTCCTGGGCGGTACGAGCAGGAGGTCTCCAGCCTCCGCGTGATGCGCGAAAGGCCCTGGAATCGCGAAAAAAACCCTAATTTTGATTATAAATACAATTAGATGGGTTCTTTCAAGGGGGTTCGGCCAACGCATATGAGGAGAAATTCAGAGGTTTTAAAGCATCAAGGAGCAATTGGAAGCATTGATTGAAGTTTGGATGCTACTTGGATGATAAGGATTCATTCGGGTTTTATTGTTTTTATCTTTAGTTATATTTGTTCCAATTGATTTATGTTTTAGATTAGTTTATTTACTATTTTGATTATGATCATATGCTGAATTGTTATTAGTTGCTTGGGTTTGTAAATTGATTGTTGGATTTGCGCGTCAATCATGGTTTTGGGTTGCAGGTATCTAAAGCTTTGTCATTTCTTCCCAGATGGATCAAATCTTTTCAAACTCGAGTTAAGTTGTTAAGCAATTCTAAACCCCCAAATTATTACAGAAATTCAATTATTCAAACCTCTAAAATTCATTATGTATGAACAAAGAACTTTACACTTGAAGACAAGCTTGACCATTTACATCATGTTCTATAGATTTAACGATTAGCATCTTTCGATTTTTGGATCTTGTGAGTATAAGAATATTTAAACGTATTCTGAATGAGCCTTTAAGGAAACTTAAGCAATAATTTAGAACATGTCATTTGAAAAAATGAATCTGGTTCAGAATTTGGTAACATGGTTTTTCTGATTATATGATTTAATATTAAATTAATAAGTAATTATTAAGTCAATCAACCATTTTTAAGAAAAGAGAAAAAAAAAGACAAGATCATCAATTAACCTATTAAACAAGTCAGTTATATAGGATTAACACACTACTTATAAAATCAATGATTAAAATGAGACAAAAAAAACTTTGTGTGACTTAATTAGAACAATTGTAAAAGTTTGTTATATTTTTATAAAGTTACCCTAAAAAAAAATGCATCATTCAATCTTCATCTTCATCCATATGACAACTCTATAAAATGATATTTGCATTTGTATTAGTGTTTTCAATTTAATAACATAAGTGCTTAACAAAACATATCATATAAATATAGTATATGTTTTATTATATAATAATATATAAATATATAATAATATGTTTTAAGGGCTCAATATATATATAAATAATTATAATAATATATATATAAATATATTTGGGTTTTAGAAAACTTAAACCCAAACCCGTTGGGTTTTAGAAACTCAACCCAAACCCAACGGGTTCGGTTTGGATTCGGTTATTTCGGTTTGGACTTTTTGGGTTTTTTTGGTACGGGTCGGGTTTTTCGTGTTCTTGCACACCCCTACTTATAACTTACTTATAACGTATTTTCACAAGCTTATAGTTTCAAAATGTGACATATTCCAAGATTAATTATGTTGTTGCTTAATATGCCTAGCGTAGTGGGTTGATTTCCTAAAAACCCCGGGCGATATTGATGCCCATTAGAGCATTTACATCCCGTTCTCTCTATATATGAGTAGGTTCTCTATATTATTGATATTGGTTAAGAGTGGTTGTGAGTGGAGGAGAGATAGAGAAATTGATAAATCTGTATATATAGAGAAGAGGAGAAAGAAAGTGTAATTATAAATGTATAGAAAAAATATTATTTAATTGAATATGAGAGAGAAATTTAATGATAACATTATAAAAAAATATTATTTAATTGGATATGAGACATAAAAGGTAGTGATAAAGATATAAAAAAGTGTTATTTAATTGAATAAAAGAGAAAAAATTCATGATTTTTAATGAATTATAGAGATGGAGAGTGAGATGTGAATGCTCTAAATATGAGCTAATTATGTTGCCCGGCTATTTTGCGTCAAAGGCTTAGTTCTCATCCCTCCTAATCTTACTTCTTGATTCTTGATATAAGAGGAAAAGCATGGGGCTGGATTGGGGTCAAACGAGAACACCACGTCACCACCCTCCCCACCTTTGGGGTGGAGAATTTCGAGAGAAGAGGCTGAGCTTCACCGAATTGTGTGGGAAGAAATTAAGGGGAAAGTGGGGAAAATTGAGAATGTGGGAAAAAGTGGGCGACACCGTGCAAAATGGAAAAATTGGGGAAACTCGAGGAAAACTGATGTGACGCTGACATGAAAGCGGGGAAGAGTGGGGAAGGATGAGATGGCTCCCTCCACTTTAATAGATGTATTTCGTATTGAGTTATATAGAGGCAACCACTAACAAATGTGTTAAATGAGTCGTGGTTGCGGGTTATCATGTCAACGTGAAACGAATATGAAAATTTTACACTAACCCAAACCAAACTGAATACAAAAATTGTGTTAGACATATGAACCTCAACACAACACGGTAATCATGGGTTGACCCGAACATGACTAGTTTTACCCCCGAATTTTTTTGTTTTTTATTTTTTTTTGTCTATGATATAAGTACTCTTTGCATCACTTGTATCACTGTGGCGACATAAATTGTAAATACCAATGAGGTTAACACTCAAACAAATAAAAAGGTTTTCCATTTTAAATTGCGCCTTTTTTCTTTTAATTTTGGGTTCATGAAATACATAACGATTCCTCACTGGTGAAGCCGATTCCTCACTATTCAGTGGTTCCAGAAGTGAGCAACGATTCAGAGATCAGTTTCCCTTTCAGGTATCGATCAAAATTCGGTTCCTTTTTGTGTGCATTGACCTAATTTTGTATGATTGTGTGTTACTTTTCCTCTCCGATTCTGTTTAAACCGTAAAGTGTTAACCTAAATTGATCAAATGGTCATGGTTAATGCAAGTATTGTAAATGTTAGGTGATTTTGCAGCAGGCCTTATAAGGCATCTGCGAGTGAATCACGCACAGCTTCAGATCTTTATCAAGAATCGAGTTAGGTTTAGAGCATTTAAGAGCTTCATAGCTTTCGTGTATAAGATGTTTGATTATGTATATTTCATAAATCTAATGTAAAATAACCAAAGTAGAAGACAGGAAAAGAATAAATAAAAACAAAAATCACAAACTTGAATGTCATATTCAGTAAGTGCTTGCCATGATTCACAAGGTTTTTTATACGCGGGCTAATTTGATTATACAAAATTTATGAGGATTCAGTCTGTTCAATGCTACAATACCATGCAGTGCCAGTACAGCAGTAGTATTATAGGTTTTTGTTAAGATTTTTGCTTTTTCATAAAACATTACAACACCACAAAAATTAAACTGGAAGTGTGGTTCTTAAGCCCATTTCATAATCCTAGTTTTTAAACTTCTAAATCATAAATGGCTAATTTCGTTTGTAATTGACCCATGAAAAAAATGAATTTTAGGAATAGTAATGAGTGATGCAAACTTGAAGTAAGGTTAAAAGGTTTATGCATTGATTGCTATGTTGAGGATTGGAAATAATGAGTGGATTATTATTATTATTTTTGTATCTTTGTATCTTTTTTGGTTGAAAGTTTATACTTTTTGGGGGTGGGAAATGGTTCAACGAGACGGTTCCAACGCCGCTAAAATGAGTTCAGTCGGAGTTTGTGTGAGTCGGTTTATGATTTTTTTTAAATCCCTCTTATCTTCTTAGAATAAGCCCCCTGTTTAAAATCATATTTTGGTATTTGGTTCAATCGGACTCTTAATTAGTATTGCAAAGAGTATTTTGAACTGAATTTCGTTGTCACTCACACACCAAAACGGATTCAATACCTTTCAAATATTTCACAGGTGTCATTATTCCTGTAATTGCATCACGATTCCTCCATGGATGCAGTTGTATCTTCTCGATGTCCTTCAACCCCTCAATGGAACATCGATAGACCTTTTCTCACCGGCAATTTTCAGCAGGTATATCTTCTTTCATCTTTCACGTTTACACATTTATATTTTAAACATAAAGCTGACTCATATATGGTTGAAATATCAATTTTGTTGCAAACTAACATCATAATTTATGCTTGTTTTTGCAACGTTGGTTCAGGAAGAAAAATCTACATCTGAATCAAAGGGAAATTCAGTTGATTTTTGGTATTTTTACTCTTCTGTGAACTGCTTTTGAAATTATTCATGCCGTTGGTTTTTCTTTCAAGTTTTTCTCGTTGCTAATGAGCCTAATTTAAACGAGATTGATTATGCTTTTACTTTTTGTTATAGTTTGGATTCTGAGAAGCCTCCTATTGGTTGCTACAATGCTTCACTGCAGGTATGAATCTGCAGTTGTTTCTATGACCAGCAAAATTATGTATTATACCTGCAAAATTATGAATTATTTACTGTTAGTGGTTGTAGATCTATGATCGGAGTTTGCTACATATATGCAATAATTTTTTTGTAACTTGCTCAAATATTGTTAAATCTTTTGCCTTGCCAGCTTTGTGGATCTCATTTTACCCACAACTTTTTTTTGTTGGGTAGTATGAACGACTTTTTTTTTTTTTTTGTTGCATTTGGCACAAATACTCACCTACTTTGTGCAAAAAAAAAAGTCAATCAAACTTAGATACTAGAAAATGATTTAACTTTATTGTAGCTTGACTGCTTGAGGATCCCAATCATCAAATACTACGTCCATGAAGGGTTGGAATTACCTTCAAAAGTTGTACAATAACAATGTGATGAGAATACAGGAGTGTTTGGTGATTAATATGATGACAATGATTTAAAGTTTTATGTAAATTAGGAAATTTGAGTGGCAAAAGAAGTAATCTTGACATCTTGTTAAGGTTATATAAAATGTTTAAGGTATGCATGCATCTATTATCTGTCATGTTGTTTAGCTGATAAAAGTAATAACTACTTAACTATGCTCAGATGAAAATGCTTCTAGTTACACTACTTAACTAAAATCACCAAACACTTAAATAATTAATTATTCTATTTTATAAATTTTAATTGCATGGTTTTAAATTTTGATGATGAGTTTTTATTAAATGTTATACACACATGGTTTTGATACATTACTGCTTGCAGGAACTGATTGTTATTGATGATCTTTTGTCTGTTTTAACTGGTATCGATGGACGATATATTTCCGTAAAAAAAGCTATTGGAAATGAGGATTCTTTTAGCTTCCATGTTGATGGATCTATGGATTTGGCACTACAGGCAAGAATCTTCACATTTTTTTTATCATTTTATATGATCTGCACTTTTCAATACTAATTGTTGCTACCAAATACGCACATAAGTTTATGCATACCAAACGCGTATGCATGTTCATTGAAGTTTTTGAGTTTTGAATACTTAAATATTTGAAGCAAATGCAGGAATCAGCAAAACGAATATTCCCTTTGTGCAAAAGCTATTTGCTCATTAATCAGTTTGTTGAGTCAAGATCACAGTTCAAGTCAGGATTGGTTAATCATGCCTTTGCTGCTGCACTCAGAGCCCTTCTTTTGGTTAGTTTTTATATTTAATGCTATTATTGCTAAATGTACTATTAGATATTATTTTGTTTTACTATACGTTGACACCATAATGTAGTGGATTTAAAAAAGATGAACCCTTTCGTAAATTGTTAATGATTACGTCCAGTTACAAAAAAGTTTGAATGAAATGGCACCAAAAATGCTAATTTTGTCCACTATTAAACAATCAATGAAACTCTTGTGTGGAACTTTTATTTGCAGATTACTCTTTGTAAATCTTTTGCTTTACACTGAAAGTTACTTATTTTTATTAGGGGTAACTTTGTAGAAATGTGATCAACTTTCAACTTTGTTCCAATTAAGTAACTCATACTTTTTTTTTGTTCCAATTAGGTCACTGAGTCACTCATACATATATATATATTTTTTGTTTCAATTAGGTCACTTTACTTAAAATAAGTATTACAATCGTATATATTTTACCTACAACATCAGGTCACCATGTCGTTTGGAATTTCTTTAATTTTTTAACCAATCTATATCATGGTGGTTGATTATGTGAATTAAAAAATAAAAATAAACTAATTTATAATGTTGTAGGTAAAATTTATATGATTAGAACACCCCTTTAAAGTAGAGGGACCTAAATAGAACAAAAATAAGTACGAGTGACCTAATTGGAACAAAGCTTTAAGTGGGTTAAATTTGACATTTTCCCTTTTATTATCACTAGTTTTGCATGTTATGCCTTCTTTATTTCATATTTTGACTTTTTAATATCTAATTTTATATTTTTATCAGGATTACCAGGCTATGGTGGCACAACTTGAACATCAATTTAGACTAGGAAAACTCTCAATACAAGGTTTATGGTTCTATTGTCAGGTACTTCACTATTTACTTTAGGATACAGTTTTTATTTTACCTTATTATTATTATTTTTATTATGTTTTGTATTTGTCACTTGATACTGATTATGTCCAACTGAATGGCTTGATGTACCTTATGAACCTTAAACTCTCATATCTTTAGCCTGTAACCGAACATAAATTTGATCCAAACTAACCACAAAACACCCACAATCTCGTTGTTTCATCATTATGAGCTTGTGATGTAAAGATTCCAATTTTTTAATTAACCTGAAGCATTTATTGTGCATCATCAATATATTATGTGACTGTAAAATGGTGTACCTGCTAAGTTAAATTTGTATTTTTTATTTTCATGATTAATATTTTATAGCTAATTATGTTTGTAGCCAATGATGGGATCAATGCAAGCGTTGTCAATAGTGATAAAGAAGGCGTCAGCATATAATTATGTTGGTTCAGCAGTTCTGAACCTTCTACAGAGTCAGGTAAATTTTTTTCAAATTCTAAAACTTTTATTCACATGTTGAGTTTATTTTTTTAATTTAATTTAATGAACAGGCCAAGTTAATGGCTGGTAACTACTTAGTGAGGTCATTATTGGAAAAAATGATAGACTCTGCAAATTCCGCTTATCTTGGCATACTAGAAAGGTGATAACTGATAACCCCCAATACATATTTCATAAATCGCTTTCTTTTCTATGTAATCTTAAAATTAAACACAAAATGATACACAATTTATCAATTTTAAGATCTAAATTCTTTTACTTATAAATAGTTGATTATAACATGTGCAGGTGGGTGTATGAAGGAGTTATTGATGATCCTCATGACGAGTTCTTCATTGCTGAGAACAAATCTCTTCAAAAAGTAGGATCTTGCCCACCAATGAATTATTATACAGATGGTTCTTCAACTTTGACTTTTTGATTCAAAAAGTCAAAGTGCATTTTCCTAGTTTAATGGAAAAGTTAACGGAATACCCAAATACGTTACAAAGTTGAATCATGAAACCCGAACATGTGACATTCCGCAAACCACTGGGACCATCTGTGTAATTAGTTATAAAATAAAATAATAATGCTTCAGTTTGTGTTACTGAAAAAGAGTGATTTTTACAGGAGTCTCTCACAGAAGATTATGATGCGATGTATTGGAGACAAAGATACAGTCTGAAAGATGATATTCCTTCTTTTCTTGCGAATTCAGCTGAAACCATTTTAACAACCGGGAAATATTTAAATGTCATGAGAGAATGTGGTCACACTGTTCAGGTTATGTTTTATCTGTAACTAGGTTATTACACAAGTCGAATAAAGGAAAAACTTAAATTGTAACGGTGATATAAATTAAGAGGGTTAAATAAAATAAATAATTAATATTACATGGGAAAGACAGAATATGAAGGGGTGAAATAAAAGAAGCGGGAAAAAGAAAACTTGACCTTACAAAATTTTGACACGTGGCACAATCAGTTATTTATTTATTAAGTATAGACTGGTCAATCGGTAAAAAATAACTACATTGGGTAAAAAGTAAACGCGTTACTGAAGTGTACCCTGAATGCTCATAAAATCTTATGAATCATGACAATATATATTACCAGTTTATTATAGAAAGAAAAATAGTTTCTGCAATCATATTGAATTATTTTAGCTTTTCTATAGGTCCCTACATTAGAGAATTCAAAACTGATCGACTTTGGGTCCAATGATCACTATCTTGAATGCATTAAATCTGCGTATGATTTTGCCAGTGGCGAGTTACTAAATCTCATGAAGGATAAGGTGTGTTTTTTTAATTAGTTTATATTTTAAATATTATTCTCGACTGCTGTATCTTCTTGTACATGTTTCATTGCATTTATCGGTTCTGTGATTTGTTTACTCACTTTAATAATTAATTACATTTTGCTATTGTTGATAGTATGACCTCATTGGAAAGCTACGTTCTATTAAGCATTACCTTCTTCTAGATCAGGTATTTGCTTATCAACTAAAACCAATAATTTGATTGATGGTTCATCTCGTTAATCATAATCACCATCATCATATTGTTATTATCATGAAATTTTGAATCTGATTAACTTTAATATTGGCTGTTTGGATTATGATTAACTAGTATTCAGTTGAATTGACTTACAGGGTGATTTCTTGGTACACTTTATGGATATTGCGCGTGATGAACTTGCTAAAACACCAAATGAGATATCTGTTGAGAAGCTTCAGGTTGTAATCCACTCACTTTGTATTATCATTTTTACACATGTAAACTTATGTACAGAGGTGTTTGTGTGTATAAAAAACATACATAAATTATAAATATAATACCATTTGGACTAATTAAGTTAATATTCTTGCTTAATTTTCAGTCTCTTTTGGACATTGCACTGCGTTCAACTGCAGCTGCTGCGGATCCTTTGCATGAAGACGTCACATGTTCTGTGGTTGGTAACATTTATATATAATAAATAAATAATTATTGCAGCATATGTTTTGTTAATTAGAATTTGTGACATTTTGTTTTAGGACACATATTCTTTACTGAAGAGATTAAGCACCCTTAAAGATCTACAAACAGATGAAACAGTGGCAGAGACTGATGAACCCTTGAGTGTTACTGGTGTTGAAACCTTTTCTGTTAATTACAAGGTAAATTTCACCTTTATTTTTTCTCAGCATTTTTTTTCATTCATCCATAAAATCTATAATAATATGTGTTCTATTTTTTTCTTATCAATAATTTGTGTGATAAATGTATTCTAATATTTTTTACTATAATAAAGGGATTTAGGAGGTTGCTTTCATTAATAGCATACTTTGTGGTACTTTTGACTAGTTTTACCATTTTTTTAAAATTTGTTCATTTGACCTGTTCTGAATCAACCCATTTTGATTTCCACCCTTAATTTCTATCTGTAAGTTCTATATATTTAATTTAAAAAATTCCTAATATTTATATTATAATTTATAGCTAATATTGCGGTTTTTCTCAATTTATTTCTCAAGTAGTAGCCAGTCCGTCATCTTTTGAATTGGCAGATTTTTTGGTCAACAATACTTTTCCATGACCATCTTATTTGTCTTAAACTTCATATCACCATTAAAAAAAAAATTAATAAAATAAATTATAAATGGGGATTTAGGTTGATATAAAGTATATTTGCCTGATATTTTTATAGTGGCTAGAGTAGTGATTTTATTACTTTTAAGGTGCTTGAATATAGACTATTCCATTTGTCCCTTTTAACTGCTGACATTTCCCCTTAAAAGTCTCAACTTGAATAATATCATATTTACATAACATAAAACTATAATATGAAATTCACCCAGTATCATTTTTTTTACATTAATATTATTTATCTTATGTAGGGATTTAGGTTATGAGAGGTTGAATTGTAAAAAGGAGATAGTTATAATGGTTATATTATAAATTGTATATAATGAAATGGGTAAATGTGACATTAAAGTGTTTTGAATGGGTATATATGATATTGTTACACAAGATTTTAAAAGTATATAACTATATATCAAATTGTCCTTTTTTTTTAACAATGGACGATTAGTTAGCATTGTGTTATTCATTTATTCTTTTCTGTTTCAGGTTCAATGGCCATTATCACTTGTGATATCAAAAAAATCTTTAACAAAATACCAGTTAATCTTTCGGTTTTTGTTTCACTGCAAACACGTGCATCGGCAACTTTGTGCAGCATGGCAAATACATCAAGTATGTTACTAAATATAATTACCATCAAATATTTTTCAAAAACTAGTTTTACATGGTTTATGTTGTAAATATAATTTTATTGTTTGTAGGGTGCACGCGCACGCGATATGCACGGAACTGCAATATCTACATCTTCAATATTGTGCCGTAATATGCTTAAGTTTATAAATAGTCTCCTACACTATCTAACATTTGAGGTAAATCATTTTATTTTTTATAATTCAAAATAATTTCAAGAAATTCATTTTAACTTACATAAGTGGTATTATGATTAAAAAGCTGTTTTTTTAAAAAAAAAAAATTTTTCTTTTCAGGTTCTTGAACCAAACTGGCATGTTATGCATAATAAACTTGAGAATGCTAAGAGCATAGATGAGGTATGTATTAATACTCTTGAAAATCATTCATAAAATGTCTGTAAAATTTATGCATTTTCACATTTTGTTTAATATATTTATTTTTTATTTTATTTTCTTAATTCTTTGATTCGTCCAATGAAAATAGGTAATCCAATATCATGACTTTTTCATGGAGAAGTGTCTCAAGGAATGCTCACTTCTTTCGCCAATCCTCCTCAAGGTTTATATCATTCCTTATTTATATATTAAGCTTCATTTCCCGAAATTGTAACATGATTCTTGAAAATAAAAATAAAATTAAATAAATTTAAATATTATATAAAAATAAAAATAAATAAATTAAAAATAAAATTTGAGGAATAATTAAAGAATTTTAACACTTTTAAGTTATTTTGTTGCAGAAATTTGAGAAACTGAAACTTGTATGCCTACAATATGCTGCGGCAACTCAGTGGATGATGAACTCAATTGATGACACCAACAATCCTTCTTCTGAAAGTTGCAAGATTTTATTGAAGCTTAGAAAGCCTTCTAAGAAGCCCAATTCACCGGCCCAAGAGTCATCAGTCATTCAAAGTGTCCTGTAAACATCCTCTTCACACCCTTACTTTTATGAATATATATATATATATATATATATATTTATTTATTCTGGTTTTGTAAATGTAGGAAATTTGAAAGGGAGTTTACTAATGAGCTACAGAGTTTAAGGCCACTTTTGAGTAGTAGGGCCCAAGCAGAACCATATTTGACTCATCTTGCACAATTGATTCTTGGTGTTGGTACGGATCACCAGATGTAGATTTTATCTACATCTTCCTCTTTTTTAGTTTGTGTTGTCTGATTATATGTTTAAAAGTAATTAAATTTGTTATTCTGTCAAGTGTTATGAGAAGTAACTTTAATTTGTGGTTTGTTACAACATACATTGTATTTTTGCATGCAAGACTAATTAACTAAAAATGGAAGACAGATATAGTCGCCTGAGGTCTTCTAAACCTTTAGTATAGGTTCAAATCCTATTGGACGCAATTTTTTTCCTGATCTTTTTTTAGATTTCGAGATAAAAAAAAGAAATTTTGAATGATTTGAATCCGAAACGCTTAAGTAAGATATTATATAGGTGTCTGCCAGTTGTGGTATTGAGAGTACCATGCATGCAAATTTTCCCTAAGATATATATTTTTTTAAGGATATAATATGGGTAAATATAATATGAAAACCCCTTCGAGTTAAGAAAAACTGTAAAATTAAAATTATTATTTTTTTAAAAAAGGCTCACTTTTATATGCAATTTCGTCACTTTTCATAAAAAAAAGCGTAGAGTACTTTTAAAAAAGAGTAAACTTCGTTTTTACTCTATGTGGTTTAGCTCAAATAACCCTTTTGCTCCAAAAGTTTCAAAATCAGTTTTTTCCTCTCTGAGGTTTACGATCTGTCCTCGTTAGCTCCAAACTACTTACGCCTCGTTAGTGGTGCACGCATATAATGTATATATGTGTGAACTCTCGAGGGGCAAAAGTAAAATTGCAGTAGTTTTAACGTTATTTTACTTATTATCGTGAAAATAATGTTAAAAGCATTGGGATGACGGTTAATCAGACATCATGAGCCGGGGTCTCTTTCGGAGCAGCCTCTCTATTCCTATGGGGTAGGGGTAAGACTTGTCTTCATCTTACCCTCCTCAGACCCTACCTTTAGGTGGGATATACTGAGTAGGATGATGATGATAAATCCAGGGACTGATGATGTAAATTTCCAATTATCATATTCAATTTGCAGGTTCTCAGCCACCATCATCTCCACTTATCGACTATCAGCCACCGGCAGCAATATCACCACCATGA
>WOUH02000022.1:430656-449199 GCA_009936405.2 Stevia rebaudiana | reverse complement strand
TCCCCTAAACCTAACCGCCCCCCAAGTAAAGACATGCGTTACTAAAGATGGTTATGACAAAGGAGATAGTGTAAATCCCTACAAATTCCTGCGAAAAAAATGAAAGAAACGCAAATAGAGGATATGGGAAACTTTGGATATGGTAAGTGTTTAAAATGGGTGTTATGAAATAACAACCGGACATTGTACGTCACACGTCCCTTACCACCAATGATGCCTATTCGGATATACGAGGGAGAACGATGCATGGAAGCTAAATGGCCTAAACTACAACAATGATCGCCCGCATGACCTTCATGAATCATTAGTCTCATGATGTCGTGGAAACTAGTGATGCGACATTGGAGGTCCTTGATAGTTGATACCATTTGATGGGATGTCGCAAAAAAAAAGAAGGTAACAAGTGTCATGTGATTCACGACGGGTTAAAGACAACTTTAAAGATCAAAACTGTTATTAAGAAGTTAGGGTGAATGGAGTGGGAACCGGGGAAAGATGGGAAATGGTTCTAATGACATTAAACCTATCTTAATTCTCTTAAAATAAGTCACTCAAAATGAATGATTATGGTATAGCGGTATTTTTGAGTTGGATAAGACTTTGCCTTTTCAAGTAGTGAATCTTCGTGCTAAATAAAATTGATGTATTTAGTAGCAAAATTAGATAGTGAGGTATTAAAAAAATGTAATACGTGTGTTAAAAGAATAATTAGATTTTTTGAATAATTGTTACGTATTTAATGATTTTAGAAAAACAAAAGTATTTTCAATATAAAAATATCGGATTTACTTTTCATAAAGCAATTTGATATGACACACGCACAAGTAATCCCTCTTAACCGCCTCAACAATTCTAAGCATCACGCATAAACAGCCTGTTATCTAATCTTAACCGTCGAACTGATACATCATCCCAACCATCCATCTGATCATTCACCTGCTTATAAAACCCCACAGAAAGCACAGTTTTCCTCCACAATCCCTTCCCTTTTTTTCGAATCTCAAGAACAAAGCAAGATAATTTTCAATCAGAAGTTATAGAAATTCAAAATTCGTACATAAAATTACATCAAAGATCGCTTCGAATTTTCAATTATAAGTTTTTATTTTCTCTATAATACTTAAATATAGGTTTGTTGATCTTCGATTTGTTGTAATCGGTTGTTTGTATAGTAATCGAAGTGTATATCTGTTATAATATTTTTTTCAGTTTTTCATTAGTGAATTTGTAGTTCGGAGATTAGATTTTGTTTGAATCGAAGATGCTGGATCAGTTGCAGATGATGAATCATTCGCAGTTGATGAGTATACAGAGTCAATCACAGCAGGTAATGAACAATCAAAACTCTCAGATGATGATGAATCAGTTGATTAATCCTTCTCGTATGATGATGAATCAATCGCAGTCGCAGGGGAGGTTGAACAACCGTCGCGGAGGTTACCGGATGTGGCCACCGGCGCAAGCGGATCAGGTCATGTTAAAAAACCAGAACTCAAAGTGTTCAGGATACATTTCATCTTCAATGCCACGAAACAACAGAAATTCGAAAGGAAATGACAACAAACGTAAGAAAATATCAGGTAGTATTAGCAACGCAAGTATTATATCCAATGTTGGTGGTGTAGACGGTTATAATTATAATAATCCATCTACAATGAATGAATTACAGCAACATAATCGATTAAAAACCAGAAGATACATATCGAAGAAGAAATTCAACCATGGCGGTAAATCCGCCCCTTTTGCTCCCAGAAACACGACGTCGTTTCTTATTCGTGCAAAAAAGGCCGGTGGAATCACGTCTCTGGTTTCTTCGTCCCCGGTTACGCCTGCGGTACTCCCAACACCGGTATTTTCACCATCGACGGAGGTTTTGGGTGACATGGCGAAGGAAGAATGGGGTGTTGATGGTTACGGCTCGATGAAGGGTTTGATTAGGTTAAAATCACCAGCCAATGATGAAGATGGTGGGTTGAGTGAGTCAAGTGAGAGTGATGTAGAGGAACATTTGGAGGTTGAGAGGAGACTGGATCATGATTTAAGCAGATTTGAGATGATTTACCCTAACAATGGTGGTGGTTGTGATCATAGTGGCTATATGTTGGAGAACAGAGTTGATGATCAAAATACTCATATAGCTCATCTAGAAGAAACGAACTTGATGTTGAAGGATAGGTTGTTTATGATGGAAAGGAAGTTTAGTAACTTGAGAACACGATTACATTGTTTGGAGATCAATAGGCGAGATCATGGTAGGTTGATTGAAGAGTATAACAATGTTGATAATAAGGAATCTGTTAATGGTGAAAGATGTTTGCAGGGATTGGATGTAGCAGCAGGTGTTCATATGGAAGACGTTGAGAATATCGAAGAAAACATGAATGACAAATGTAATCATTTAAGCTTATTAGATTGAAGATCATCGTGTAAATGGTGTGAATCAATGAATAGTGTAGATGGGGTTGTGTTGATTCGAAGCTTCATTTTGCTAACAGGAACTCAAGTCAAGTTACAATTTTGATGCAAATAGTTCTTTCAGATCCAGATTCTGTTTGGTTGAACATGCAGGTTTAGCTTTTATGTTCTTGATTTCATGTATTTTAGGTTTGAGCTTTATGCTAACGACTCTTGTGTAAATCAAATGTTACTGAAAAAGCTTTATATTTTAAGGATGATTGTTGGTTTGCTTCACATTAACATGTTTTTTATTTAACAGCCAAACAAATTTATTAACATGTATTTGTTTCACACTTTCAAGTTTCACCACTAACGGAAGTGTTGAGTAAAACATTTGTATTAGATTAAATACAACTTACAAATAACCTACGGTTTCAGTTTGGTTTTTGAAAACCACACTTCTATGCGACCCTAAATGTTCCGTGTCATCAACAATTATTACGTGTTTAGAAATGAAGCAATAAATTTTGGGTCTAACAGTGCTATATTGAAAAGATAAAAAGAAGAAATTAAAACACATATCCATATCATCCGAAAGAACTATAAATTCAAAGAACAAACTGGTATACCACGTTACATGAGGGGCAGCGGGCCGATTCTTACTAAAATTATAAATGAAAACGTAAACGCATTAGTATATAGTTGTTTAAGAAAACATAACGTTAATAAAAAAAAAGAAACCTAATGCTAAAATATTAATAAGAAAAAGGAATAAAAAAACAAAGTTCAAAATGAAATAAAGAAAAAGAGGGGGGAGGTGTGGATTGGAGGACTGCTGCAAGCGGTTTTTTTTTTAATTTTTTTTATAAAATAAATTTAGTTATTGAAAGGAAAAAAAAAAGAGCTATAGATTAGAACAGAACAGTATGAACAATGTTTTGTTTCACAAAAAGCAAATAATACTTTTGTGGGTGTATAATAATAATAATAATAATATAACATTTAGCTATTTTTGTATATTTCAAAACAAGCTACAACCATGAGGTGCAAGGTCAACTATCACCACCTTTGGGTTGGCAGGTCTACAAAAGTGGCATGATTCACTCTCTTTTTCTTCTCATAAAATAACCTGAAAGTGGGTTAACTGAATTATAATATCTAAGTAAGATACTATTAATGAATTATAGTAGTTGTTGATTATTGATTGGACTAATTCATTAAGTACTCTATAAAACATCTTTTTTCTATTACAGATAGAGAAACAATGGAGGATGAAAAAGAGACACTATTGTCACCCGCGACATCGCGAGGTGGTCGATCCAGCTGGCGGTTGAGTCGGGGTTACTCGGTGAACTCACTAAGAAGCGAGTTCTAGAACCGGTTACCGGATAATGTCCGGTCTACTATTGATATCGAGTCTTCGCCTTTCACTATATCATCCTCAAAGTTTTCATCTTCATTAACTCAAGGTTTTATATTTTGATCATGAATCTCTTTTCTGTTTCAATCTCCATTGTTTGACAGTTGAAGAATTTTTATTCATGTTTGTTTGTTTATAGGTGAAAAGGAGTATTATGAAAAACAATTAGCCACATTGAAGTCGTTTGAAGAGGTTGATTCCATAGTATCATTTAATTCTAATCATGAAATTAACGATGAAGATTTGCATGAACAAATTCAGCAAGAAAGAGCAATGAAGATCTCTAATTATTCCAACATTTTGTTACTGTTATTTAAGGTAATCTCTCATTGATGACATGGATTTTTTCTAACATTAGCGATTGATTATTATACTTTATTAATATTGTTTATGTCAATGTTTACTGCATTTAACAGATTTTTGCCACGATAATGACGGGATCGATTGCGATTGCTGCATCAACACTGGATTCTTTACTTGATTTAATGGCTGGTGGTATCCTTTGGTTCACTCATATTTCGATGCAAAACATCAACTCATATAAATACCCAATTGGTAAACTCAGGTTGCAACCTGTAGGAATCATCATCTTTGCTGCAATTATGGCTACACTCGGTATGCTAATCGGTTTTTTTGTTTGTTTATTTTATATTTAATTACATAAATGGTCCCTATGGTTTTAGTAAAGTAACATTTTGGGTACCAAGAAAAAAAAAGTAGCGAGTTTAGGATTTGTGGTTTCATTTTTGTAACTAGTTTAGGTTTCAAGTACAACTTCCTGTTATATTTTCAGTTAAATTAAGGTAAAATGACCAAAATACCCTTTGTCTTCTCAAATAGTCAAAGTCAAAGTGTATTTGGTAATTTCACCCAATTTAAAAAAAAATTAACGGAAGTTAGCCTTAATCTTGTTATTTTTGAACCTTAGTACCCAGACATGTTAGTTTGCTTAAACCAAAAGCCATATGTGTAATTAAGTGTTTAAATTATGATCTTGATATAAATATAAGTAAAATGATAAAGAAAGTTAACTCTTGATTCTTGAAATCTTTTAGGGTTTCAGGTATTGGTTCAAGCTGTGGAACAACTAATTGAAGATAAACCTACAGCCAAGATGTCATCTCTTCAGTTGTTATGGTTATACATAATCATGTTAACCGCAACGTTTGTCAAACTTGGGTTATGGTTTTACTGCAGAAGTTCCGGAAACGAGATTGTTCGTGCATATGCAAAGGTTAGTTTTCTGATATTAAAATTGTATATAATAATAATGTGGTGATTAATGAGGAAATTTAATTTAGTGGTGTCTAATAAAAATATGCATTGCTAACAGGATCATTACTTTGATGTGGTTACAAATGTTGTTGGTTTAGTTGCTGCTGTTCTTGGTGATAAGTTTTACTGGTGGATCGACCCGTTTGGTGCGGTTATTCTTGCGGTTTATACAATTGTAAACTGGTCTGGAACTGTTATGGAAAATGCAGGTACCTGCTTGCAGAATCTATTTTTTTTTTATTATAAATACTGAAAGAACATTTGCAAAATATATTAGCAATCCTTAAAATAAATAAAGAAGACTAAGTGGCAACTAATATGTACTTTATACAAAAATTAATAGAAAATTTTTCTACATATAACATGTTTTTTATATTAAAAAAAAATAAAAACAAACCATTATATGATCACACAGGTTCATTAGTGGGTCAGTCAGCACCACCTGAATTCCTGCAAAAGCTAACGTATCTTGTTACACGACATCCAAAAGTAAAGCGAGTCGACACAGTTCGCGCGTACACATTTGGAGTTTTGTACTTCGTAGAGGTTCGTGTTTTTGGTCCATTATTGTTCAAGTTCTCATGATAATATTAATAAGTGAATTGTGAAAGTGAACCCTTTTAATTAACTTCTTGAATGAATTAGGTTGATATTGAACTCCCTGAAGAACTGTCACTAAAAGAAGCACACGCGATCGGAGAAACGCTGCAAATCAAGATTGAAAAACTTCCAGAGGTTGAACGCGCATTTGTTCATCTAGACTTTGAATGTGATCACAAACCTGAACATTCGGTTCTAACCAGGGTTCCAAATAGTGACCCATGAGGTTAGCATCTGGTGGATGGTTCGTGAACCGGATGTGTATTTGTTTTTTGTGTATTCAATGATTGATTTGTAATTATGTTTGTTGGGCTCTTGTCTTGCCGAAAAAAGTCAATAAGTTATCAAGAGACGGTTAAATCTCGTTTGTTCATCGACATGTCTATAACTTAATAATCGTCTTTTATCTATATATGTATGTTACGTCCTGTTTGTGGTGAACGCATATAATGTATATATGTGTGGGCTCTCGAGTACAAAAGTAAATGAAACTAATTTTAAAGTTATTTTACTTATTTTTCTGAAATAACGTTAAAAACAATGTTTTTCGGTTAATTAGGCGTCACGAGCCATTATTCTCATTAGAAACATATAAATCAATCATTATTTTATATTACCACGGGGGCACTAATCATAAACATATAAATTGAGTTAAAACCATATGGAACAATCAAATCATTAGTCTTTAAACAAGATCCTATTCAACATTGTACGACAAACATAAACCAAAATAACTTAAATAAAAAGAATAAACCATAACGTCCCATCATCAAGAAAACGATTTACACCAATCTTCTTTTTTAAAATATCACATGATCATGCACTTGCAATACTAACTCATCTTCTACTTAGAGGAAACCATCGTTCTTGAAAAGAGGACTGGTGAGACACCATATAAACAAGAAAAACAACCACAACGGCTACACCCCACGGTGACCCACCGGCCCGGTGAAGCGAATCTTTCTCAGGCAACGGAACCAACGATGGTAACCATGGTCTATCGCCGCTAGAGAGCCAATGTACAAGAACCAAAATCACAACCGGTGCAAGCATGAGGAAGATCTTCAAGTGGTGCATAAAACTTTCAACTTTAGACTCGTAGTTGATGTACCAATTGAAGCACAAGAAGATGAAAATAACACATAAGAACACGAAGAAGTGGATCGGGATCGATAGCTGTCGAATGTAGTCATAATATGATGTATTGTAGTTTCTAGTCATGTTTTTGAGGAAAAACTCTGGCTTAAGGAATAAAAGACGAAGCGTTTGTGTTATATAGATCAAAAGTATGTATATCGTGTATTTATAGAAGTAAATATTGCTAAAATATACTTTGATTTGTTTAAAAACAAAAAAATTAAGTAAATAAAATAATACATCATGTGGCTTTGCTAGTTTGCTTGGCATTGAGAAAGTCGAGACTTTTATTTTGGTTAAAGGGATTCCGTTTATCAAACAAAGTTGTAGGGATTTCGAGGCGTTGAGATTTCTTTAATATATTGAAGTTGACGAACAAGAGAGTGCCACGTAACACCGACCATGGGACAACAACCTCGGAGAATGGAGATGAAATGAATAATTTGTAGCAATAGTTGCTGGTGGGTTTTTTGTTTTATGTACTTGGCAGAAAATAGAGATTGAAAAATAACAATGATCTAAACTGAAAATCTGACCTATTTTAGATGAATATCAGCCAATTAGGATCTGAACCAACTATGTGATTATTATACGCTTTTGGTCCGTTTTTATGTGTGTATCTGGTCGTGATACGTAATTATTCACTTTGGTCCGTAATTTACAAGTATATTTTGGTGGTCCGTATTTTACATCACGAGTCTGTAATTACGTTATTGACGAATCTGTCATTTTTCTTATTTTCGGAAGTTGTTTTCATTTGTTTAAATCATTAATATTTACAGTTTTGCCATCGCGTGAATCATGGCCCTCCATTAAAACGATCCGACGGTTGAAATCCTATCCTACGTTATGTACGAAAATAAGTATATGTATTTTAACCGCTCCCTATGTATTAAAGCTTTGATTTTTATTTATGATCTCATAAATTTTTAAAGTACAACTCAGATGTTGATATTACTTTTAATGGTTTTCCTTTAGCACGAGCTTTCTTCCTCCCAGAAAAACCCTAAATCATATTTTTATTCGACTGAAAGTATCCTTTATCACTCATAAGCTATGGCGATTTTTGGAGCAATGATTTCTAGGAAGTTTTCTTCTGCTACCATTCGATCGTTGCGCGTTTGCGTTGTCGGTAGCGGTCCTGCCGGTTTCTACACTGCCGAGAAGGTTTTGCTCGATCTCTATATTTATATTAACATGTTATCATTCTGTGAAGTAGTGTTTGTCGGAATTTAAGGTCAATTTGATGATAAGTTCTGATGATTATTGTAGATTATAGCTATGATCTGTAATTGAGTTTGATTTAGTCGTTTTGTTTTGGGTTGCTAAACTAATCAATATCAGGTTCTGTCAATACTATAAAAGGATTAGTATTAGTTTAGAGCTGATGATTATTGTAAATTTGTTTTGAGGTATAGTGAATATGTATATGTTTTTTATGTAATTTATTAATATTAATATTAATATTAATTTAATAGATGTTGAAAGCACATAAAGAAGCAGAGATTGACATCATTGATAGACTACCAACACCTTTTGGATTGGTCCGTTCAGGAGTAGCACCTGATCACCCTGAAACTAAGGTACCAGTTGCAAGATTAATTTTTAAATTTTGTTATTGTCACATACTCACATCAGATGCCACGTGGCATATATGTTACCAAGTCAGCATTTATTTTACAAACATCTAAAAGTGACCTGCTACTGCTTGAACATGTCATTTGTTGCTATAGTCAGTAATGAATGTAACTTGATGTTAAAATGTATGCTGGTTTGTATTTTAGTTAAATTTAAAGATGTAACTTGTCTACCCTAAACAAGATTTAATGGGTCAAAATGAATGTATTATACCACTTACTGTTAGTATTTAATATTTATTAATTCTTAGCGTGAAAAAATCATCTTAATCGATCTAGTTGACCAGAAAACTTGCAACAGATTGTCATCAACCAATTTTCTCGGGTTGCACATAACGAAAGGTGTTCTTTTTTTGGGAACGTGTCTCTTGGATCCTCTATCTCTTTGTCTGAGCTTCGCCAAATCTATCATGTGGTAAGGGTGAAATAGTCTTTTTAGTATTTTATCTTGTATCTAACAATATAGTTATAATTACAAGTTTACAATCATATCCATTGAATCAGGTTGTACTTGCTTATGGTGCTGAAAGTGATAGAGTTCTTGGTATACCAGGAGAGGTATGTTGTTTTTCTATCATTGCAGATATAACGTTATTGTTTTTTTTTATTTTAAATTATTAGTATTTTTTATGACACTCTGTGGGTCAAACGGGTAAAATAAATAAAAAAGATTAACTTAGAAGGAAGAGGGTTAAAGGGGTCTACCTTTATTAATTCGGTGTCCAATTTGTATGTTTGTTCTATTGAACTTTTTAAATCATTTTATAAAAAAGTAGATTATGATTGGAACAATATTCTTTTTGTAATCATTGGGTCATTGCAGGATTTGAGTGGTGTTCACTCAGCCAGAGAATTTGTTTGGTGGTATAACGGGCACCCAGATTTCAGCCAGCTGGCACCCGACTTAAAGAACACAGATACAGCGATTGTACTGGGCCAGGTACTTCATGCATGTGATTTTTTTTTTTTAATTATTTTTTTTAATGTCTTAATGGATCAATTGGGGTCGTAGTTTATGGATAACGGGTCTTAAACTAATTAAATTATTTTATTTTTATATTAATGATAAATGGAATACCAACTATTAAAAAAAGCTGGTATGCTTTTAAGAGGGACCCGTGAATCTTCCAAGATTTAAGTAAGGACCGATTCAAACTTATTCTTATAAGATATCTCCTAACCCATATGTAATTAGTTTTTATTATTCATTATCTAATGGTTGAATAACAAATCTGGGTCGTATCAGGGTCCAACAAACAAACAAACAAACAAATATATCCTTGTAATGTAATGATAACTGGTCACATTGGTTAAGTATTAAAAATTGTAAAAAGTGGGCTAACTGGGGCATAAACATTTCCTAATATAATCTATTTAAATGATAACAGGTCAATTTGGATTGTAAATTTTGATCAAGGGCCATACTATTAAGTAAAAGAACTAACTACGATCTATCAAGAAACATATTAAATGCGACGAAAGTTACTTAAAGTGTAATCAAACACTTAGAAAATCTTGATGTGTCAACCTAACCATTTCAATCCAAGTTATCTAAACACTTTTTGACTCATTACCTTACCCGTCTAACTCACATATTTTAACAAGTCTTTGCTAGATGCTTGTGAATGTGCATTTACACTTCATTTCAATGAATAAATATAATTTTTAAAAAATAGTTTGTTATTTGTCATGGATGATGCTACAGTCACAAAAAGTTATATGTGTGTTTTTATTTTATTTTATTTTAAGCAAAAGGCTGTTATGAAATCTTTTGAATTGTTTATAGGGTAATGTGGCTCTTGATGTTGCACGAATTCTTTTAAGACCACCTGCTGAGTTGGCTACAACTGATATTGCCAGCCATGCTTTGGCTGCTCTTAGGGAGAGCTCCATAAGGTTAATAATTATTAGTTGAATAAATAAAAATTAGTTCTGCATTCTAGTTTTATATATATCTACTTTTTAATTTTTCAGGAAAGTTTATCTTGTTGGTAGACGTGGACCTGTACAAGCAGCTTGTACCGCAAAAGAGCTACGGGAAATTCTTGGTAAGTTTTATGGTGTATTGGTTTTTGTTAAATGATCCACAAATTAAAAAAAATTTCTGACGAGTGTATGCAAATGCATTTTTAATGAAGGGTAGTAATTATAAGAATATGAAATAGTATTATACTTCGCCTTAGGTATGTAATTTCATTATATGTTTTGGTAATTATAGTTATTTCCTGATCTGTTTTGGTAATCATAAATTATTGTATGCTATAATTCCTAAAATGTTTACAAAATTCAAATGTTTAGGGGTTGAAATGTCAGAAGATTCCTTTCGGGTTAAATGAGCCAAACCACATGGGCCAAAATAGTTAATTTACTCTTACATTGATAATATATAGTTTCTTTTATTTTTTTTCCCTCCAATTGTTATGTTTACATGGATGCCTTTTTTTTAATTGAAGTTTGGATTTCTCATTGCAGCAATCAAAGATTTATATGTTAACATCAACCAAGCCCATCTCCAAATAACATCTGCAGATGAGGTAAAAATAACATCATTTCCAAATATGTGATTTGAGTATACAATGCAATTGGTGTGTTTTTGTTTTCACTAGATTTGGCAAAATGGGTATGTATGGGAAATGGGTCAAACCATATATTTTTGTGAACGTGGATCGGGTTGACACGTGACATCTTTTGTCTATAGTTTCAACTTCTTACTCTATTTAAATCCATACTATAGAGTAAATAATTTGTATTAAGAAAATATATTGTATTCAGTAATAGGGAAAGGATAAAATAGAAACCCACTTTAGTAGAGAAAACCCCAAAAAACCATGTATGAAAATTACTATTATTATTTATTTTTTAAAATAGGGTAGGTTTTATATGTATCTTTGCCACTTTTTATATTTTTTTAAAAAAAAGCACCGACTTTTTGTTACAAAATCTGCCAAAAAAAAATCCTGTTTTCCACATGTAACTGATGAGTTTCGGATGATTTTACATATGTAACATGTTTTCTTACCACAAAATGTGCTTCTTTTTATTCAAAACAATTAAAAAAGAATGTAGTCGGAGCTTTATAATTTTTTTCACCAAAAGTCACAAAATTGAATATAGAATCTAAAAAAATAAAAATAAAATTAAAAAACATTACATAGGTAAATATGGGTTTCCTTGGTTTACACAAGCAAAGAGTGTTTTCATATTATCACTTCCCATTTTTTTGTTGGTTAATTGAATAAGAAGGTTTATGCATTAAAATACTTTTTTTTTGTTTTAACCGTTTGATCTATTAGAGGGAATACTATCTGAATCAAACCATATATAAGCAAACGGGGTGAAATTAAACACACCTTTTATTCCATATTCTTATTTTTTTTTGCTTATAACTGACGGTTTGTTTTGTTGTTGTGCAAAGGAAGAAATGAAGAATAGTCGTATACGGAGAAGGGTGTTTGACTTGTTATCCAAGGCATCCTCATCAAGTCAAACCCATCCAAGTTCTGGTCAACCAGAATTGCACTTCACGTTCTTCCGGAAACCCGATAAATTTCTAGAATCAAATGAGCAAAGTGGCCATGTTGCTGGTGTGAATTTTGAGAAGACAACACTTAAAGGTATAATTTATAATACAACTGTTGTTTTGACGAAAACTATATCAAGGGTTGAATGCGCATTTTGAAAGTGATGTAATATTGAATATTCAAAATCAAATAATCATAATTGAACATTTTAACAGTGTGTATGACTATGTAATAAGTTATTATAGAAAATGATAAAAAAGTTTTTCAAGAAATGGATTAAGATTTTGCGCCCCAATTAATTTGATAATGTGGATTTTTCGTTTAACTGACTATTGCAAGTTGAAATCACAAAACTCTTCAATTATATGTTTTATGTTTTTTTCTTGATTAATTGAATCTGTAATAATTTAACCAGGAACTACGGGCTCCGGAAATCAGATTGCAGCAGGTACAGGGCAATATGAGGATTTGAAATGCGGGTAAATTCCTTGTCAATTCTATATATATATATATATTTTTCTTTCTATTTTGTAGAGTTGCCTACATTATTTATATAACTTCTGTATAGTTTGCAAACACTCTTTAATATTTGATTGACTTTCCTTCATGTCAAAAGAAATCATCCTTTCAACTTGAAAAAAGATTAGAACTTGATGTGTGAACTTTTAAGCTTACAATTAGTACCCGAAAAACAAATTAAAAAAACTTGATTAATCTTTTGTGTGTAATAGATATTATTACTAATAATCTATATTATTTTTTTGTTTAATCTTTTACAGATTGGTACTAAAGAGCGTAGGCTACAAATCTATACCGGTTGATGGTTTACCTTTTGACCATTCCAAAGGTTTGTATATATTTGAATATTTTAACAGGTTGAATGAGTAAATTAAAAAAAATTAACTAAATGAAATTTTGTAAATATCCTAATTGTTCATAGAAAGTTAAGTTTTTTGGAGATAAATGAGGTCCCTGCTTTTGATCCAACTGGCTAATTACAAAAAAATAAAGCGTATCGCGCTAACCTTAGTAATAATAATCTTGATTTATTTATGAAATTGTACAGGTGTGGTACCGAATATTAGAGGTCGGGTTTTATCTTCTTCTGATGTTGAGGATGGATTATATGTATGTGGGTGGTTAAAGAGAGGACCAACTGGAATAATTGCTACAAATCTTTATGATGCTGAAGAAACTGTAAGCACATGTTTTAATTTTATGATTTAAAATGTTTTTGTCTTATTGATGTTCTAAACCATGACATATAAATCATCAATATAGGTCAAACATGTAAAAAAACTTGTTAGGGATAGGGTCAAACTGGTCAAAAGTTGTGCCACTTATACATAAGGCCTCCTATATCATTTTACTCTAAAAATTATATTATTATTAAAATTTAAAATAAGAGCTACCATCTGTCCTAAAGTAAGTTTCCATAAAACATAGAACACATAGTATTAGACATTACATTCGATGTTGTTTCAGTTAGGAGAATGTGAATTTTATTCTTGTATTTAAGGTATTAAAATAATAAAATAATTGTATGTGATTGGGATAGAGAAAAATATAGAGAACAAATGTGGAAAGTTTCTTAACAAGTAATCAAAATTTAGAGAAAAATATGTTTTTTTATCTAAAATATAGAGATGAAGATAGGAAGCTGATGTGAATGCTTTTTATATGTTCATGCAACAAAAGTATGGGAGTTTTCAGCAATTGACCAAACTGACCTTATAAAAAATAATCTTGTAACATACATATCTGACACACTTATTATTTATAAATTGTTCAAAGTAAAAAAAAAAAAATGTTTCGGTTCAACCCAACTTGAGCCTTATACTGAATTTACCATTTTGATTTGTTACACAACCCATGTTACAAGCTATTTGTTAAAAAAAATAAAAATTAATAAAAGAATTGACAGGTGGCAAGCATTTCTGAAGACATAAATAAAAAACATGATACATTTGAATTTACATCAAAGCCAGGCAGAGAGGGGCTTCTTCAACTACTGGAAAACAGAAACATTCAAGTTGTTACATTCAATGATTGGGAAAAAATAGATTCTGAAGAAAAACGAGTCGGGAGTTTATTAGGAAAACCACGAGAAAAATTATCAAGTTGGAAAGATCTACTAGAGTTAACCAAAAAATGAGGCGGAAATGAGTTTTGACTCGATTAGTTTGACTTGTTTTTTCATCAAGATAGTGACATCACGAGGATTGAAGTATATTTTGGGTACGAGGGATTGAAGTAATCGTCAATGGTGAGACGATTGTTGTACAAGATGAACGTTACTTGATTTAAACTTTTTCATTAATTGTACGAGCGGGAATAATGTTTTTTTGTGGTGGGTTAGGCTCTAAATGAGTTGAATGCTCAACGAACAGTTCATGAACTGTTCGTTTATGTTCGTTCTATTGATAAATGAATAGAGAAGGAACAAGAAATTTTTGTTCGTATGGTTAAATGCACAAACATGAATAAAGGTCATGTTCGTTTGTGTTCGTGGACGTTTAGTAATAGAACGTGTTCGTTTATTATGTCATCAATTAAATATGTTTGTTTATGACTTTAATTTTCTAATATTTAGTTTATGATATTAAATTTATTGTTTATGAATTTTATTCGACTTGATTTAAACTTTTTATCGCTAGAAATTTTAATTATTCGAATAAGAATAAAGACGACACATAATCGTTCATTAGTTAGGCACGAATCGAGAACACGCTATATTTGTTGTTAATACAATAATAAAAGAATATAATAATGATAATCGTGATTTGATTACCGGTTAATAATAATTTGAAAAGCGAATCAAGAAACGTGGAAATCTTGATCATCTTAAACTATAATCAAGATTTAAGAGTACCGTAAATCTATTTTTCAAACAATTATAGTAAAGCATAGCTAAAATAGGCTCCTTAGGAATAGAAAGACTAATTCTAATGAGATATGTGGCTTATGATGCCTGGATAATTGTTTATCATAACGACTAACCTAATACTTTTAACGTTATTTTCACAAATATAAGTAAAATAACATTAGTATTAGGCTCACACATATATATATTATTTATGCGTCCCGCAAGAGCTCCTAACATATGTAGCTATGTTCCATTAAGAACTAATTTTTGTTAAGAACCAAAAGAACCATTTATAACCGCATAAATTAATACATAAGTGAGTTAATTAACCGTCGACCACACTCATCTTTTCTTTCATAATAAATCATTAATGTAATATGTACAAGTATTTTATACGGTTATTACAATTTTTAAACATAATGTTGGTTTGTAATAGAACGTATCCATTGTTATATATTTCAAATATGATTTATTACATCAAAATTTGACTAACTCTCAAAATTTTCATTCGATGTAATGAAGTCCATTTTCATTACCATTTTATGCAATTACGGCGGATACCTTTTATAGCAAGCCCACGTCACCTTTTTCATGGTTATATCGGACCAATTAGATCAAAAGATAACGGGATAGAAGTTGAAGTTTATTACATCAATGAAAATAAAAGGAGGGTAGACAAGAATGACGAAAAAGTGAAAGTTCCCCCTTTTGGTGCAATAAGTTCCTTCGTAAGGAATAAGTTGTAAGTAACTAGGTGGAGCCCGAGCTACTTGATTTTAACTCGGTAAAAAAAAAAAAACTCAAACCAACTTGATTTTATAAGGCATCTCGTGTTTGGAGTAGATTTTGTATGAGTTCTCATAAAAATGGTATTTATGAGTAAAAGTCGTGAAATAAAAAATACTGATCATTGGTTAGACTACAACTCGATATCTGATATATATTTCTAGAACAATGTAGCATGAAATTATTAGATATATATATATTTCTCGAACAATGTAACCTATATGAAATTATTTTCGATCTTACAAGTAAAACTTAATATTCAATAATGCAAAACACTAACATAATACCTAACAACAGCATCTCGTGTTTGCATATTTATCGTATGAGTGGTCGCCTGAACATACCCTCTAGCAAACCTAAAAACACCGGTACCTCCGATCACCGGCATCTCCCTCACCTTCTGAACCACCGGATTCCGCCCTAACACCGTCAATGTACTCCCGCCATACCTACCGGTCTTAAACACAAACGTCATCACCATCAATAACACATTTTCCTCTTGCGAAACTAGCCCGTAAAACCCTTGGGCCCGCCCCCATATCCTCGATCCGTTTTCGGGTCTATGAGTCAACGGATTATCGAACATGTTAACATTTCCGAACCCACTGGCTAAAGACCCGGTGGCTAAGGATCCGTTTCTAGGGGCCGGTTTGATGATGTTGATGGTGGTTGGGTTTGATCCGGTCTGGTTATCGTGCCAGTAGAACTGAAAGTGGGTGAGTTGCGGTGTCCCGAGGTTAATCGGTTGAGTTTTGGCGGATTTCCAGAAGGTTCCGGTGGCCGGAGAAGTTACCGACATGACGGTGAGAAGAGAGAGAGTAAAGAGGGAAGATAAGTTGGCCATCATGTTTGTATAAAATCAAAGATTTGATTTGATGATTTATAAGAATGGTTTCATGGAAGTTGCTTTTGCTACCAAACACTTTCCTGTTTTTGCATGTTTATGAAAAAGGTTTACATTCATTTCGAATGAGTTTAATTTTAAACTGATTTTAGTAAACTAATTGAATTTGATAGATTTGATGAAGAGCAGATGTAAAACTAGTCATGATGGTTCGCGTATGTGCATGGTGAAACCGAACATGTGGTTACGATGTTTCGCATATTGGCGTCTGGTACGTGCAAATTTTAACAGTCACAAACATAAGGTAACTAATGGGCCTAAGTATAGCTAGCCCAAATATAACAATAATGGGTTTCATGTCCATGTGATATTTGTATATAAACACTTTTTATTTTTCATGAACACTCTGGATTGGCGAGCAAAATTATATTAAATTAAAACTACGAGAAAGATGATGCATTTGTATAAGGTGTTGACAGCATAAAATATGAGAGGATTATTAGCCTTAGAAAGAGTTACACTAAAAAGGAGATTTAGCCTAAAAAGTGTAGGAAGTCACTAGGAGACGCCACATATGCAAATGCAAGGGAAACAAAACGCGCCTTAGCAACAAAAATGCGCTGAGGGAAAAAGATAAAACGCACCGAGAGGTACCTAAAACACACCAAGGACAAAAGAGACTAAAAATTCATTCTAAGCTAAAATGGAAATTTAACCTAAAAAGTGTGAGAAGAAGCCACTATGAGACGTCATGCATGCAAAAATAGGAAAACAAAAACGCACCGCAAACAAAACAAAAGCACCACGTGCAAATAAAGCGCACCGAAGGGTAACCAAAACACATCTCACACTTTTCAGGCTAAAAAATATCCTTCCTGTACTTCCTATGCTAAATTGTCTTTTTATTTAATTAAAACAATAAGATTATATTTTTATGTGCTTATCATTTTAATTAAAATGAATATGCATTAAACATAGCCTTTCATGAATATTTTCAAAAATAAGATTAAGGATGAATTAGTTGAGGAAAACCCAAAGCATTCTTAATAAAGACAAGAAGATCAATATGAATGCAAGTGAAGCTAGCACACTAATAAGTATGATATCCCTCCAAAATAGTTACAACATAATAATGTTAAACGGGTCGTGCTTACTAGATACAAACATTAATTTTACAAAAGCCTGAAGATGACTCGTGTATTCGCTAGTTGACAACCCGTTAACTCATTTACTACATCTTTTTTTGTACGTAAGTAATCCAAATTATAAATTTCCACCGAAAAACACAACTTTGTATAATAAAGTAAGCATTATACATTTGTACCGTAGAACTCTACATTTGTTTCTCTTTTAAATTTTGATTTAAATCACTAACCATGTCAACTTTTGAGTATAAATAACCCATCAAATTTTACAAAAACTAAATGGGCCAACTTGTGAGTTGACCCGATTGGTTTACCAAAATGTCAATTAAACTCATTACTCATTCACCTAGGTTGATCTGTAAAGTTTGTGGTGTTGTTTTTATGCAACGTTGATTCGTAGAATATCCACAACTCTAGGTTTCAATTATTATAACTTTTTTTTTATAAATAAGGAGCAAAAGTTAGCATGATGGATCGGTCTTAAGGATTGAAAACACTATAAGCCTCGTACGCTATGATATAACATTTTTAAAAAGTCAGTTAATAGAAAAAATATAAGCAATTGTGAATTTGTGATATTACTCTATAGATTTTATGGATTTACTGAAATACCCCTACTCAACAGTAGCAGGGGCACTTATGTCTTTTCTTTTATTTCATAATGTGTTCTCTTCTATATTTCCGACCGATCCTCAGGTACATTAAAACCAATTTTTCTTTGACTTCGTCTGCCTCCAGCTTCCACCCTCACCCCCTTTTCTCATGTTACACAATAAAGTGTGACATGAAAAATTTTTGAAATGGTATATTTTAGAAAAAACATTAGGATAATGGTGACCCATTAAGAGACATGTTCAGAACTAAACAAACAACCCCTATGACTTTCTTCTAAACAATGTGTCCGATGATTTCGAT
>WOUH02000022.1:408541-430556 GCA_009936405.2 Stevia rebaudiana | reverse complement strand
GTGGGGGTGGGGGTGGGGGTGGGGTATAAGACTTGGATGGAGAGGTTTGCTTATCTTTAGTCAAGAAGGCTAATAATTTGTTGGTAGTTTCCCATTGTTGCTTCATAGCTTCTTGGATACTTTCTAATTGAGCGGTGGTTTGCGTGGCGGTTTGGGCGGCTTTGTTGGCATTGTTTGAAATAAACTGATCAAATTTTTCGATCAAGGTCTGCATGGAATCATCAGTGGATGTTGAATCTTTTCGGGGAGGCATGGTTACAAGAATGAAAGCACCAAATGATGGTCCCTTTGAGCGGGTTAGACTCCAAGAACTTTAACGGGAAGAAGAACCAAGATTGGGGCAATTTTCTCATATATTTTTACTGAATTTAAATACACTCAAAAAGTAAAGCAAAGTAACTTAAACATTAAACATGAAGGACATGAAAAGATGGTCACTTGGAAGGGTGGACGTATTAAAAGGTGGTGATAGTAAATTAGAGTGACTTTCAATGGTTTAAGTGTTGTTTAATCCTTGAATCTAATTGGTTTATTGATTGTACGTTTGGGTCGGTTTGTCACATGAGAATTTGGTGGGTCCTGACGTATCAATATAAGTGCATAATGAAATTACAAGTTATGAGTTTGGAATCGTATAATATCTCTAAATTTGTTTATTTATCTTTTTAGTGGCCTATTAAACTAAACCTTATATCTCTTTTCTTCACTACAATCTCCATCTTCATATTTTTCATCAAATATGGAGGTGAACAACACTTTTTTTCCTCTACTCACAACCACTTATATCCAACATCAAATTTTAGGGAAACCTTCTCACATAATATATGAAAGATGCCATGAATGCTCTTACAATAACAAGAACATCAAGTTACTACATATGGACTATGGCGTGTCTAAATGTTTTGACCAGTTAGGCTATGTGTAATACTCACTCACTTCTCATCCTTCCTTGCTTTTTTTTTAGCTAGCTGCACATCACTACCTCACACTTTTAGCTTTTACCTATGTTATACCCACCTACATTATGCCACATATTTTTATAATATTTCAATAATTAATAAAGGACTAGAGAGATAAGGAAAGAGAGAGATAGAGAGAAAAAGGGTGAGGAAGAAAGAAGGTGAGCTCGGAGAACGGTACCCGTGAAGAGCCAAAACCAGTAGGGAAATACCCCTTCCGACAGAATAAATATAACACATAGCCTTATTAGTCTTTAAGAGATACCTTAGGTGTTCATGATTGCCAGACATGACCTTAAAACCTATAAAACAATATAATATTAGAATTATAACTTGTTTGCATCTACTTTCTGTGAATAAAAAAAAATAGTTAGTTATGAGGTGTAACCTCATAAGAGGTATTCGTAATTATTAGGTAATTCTAATCATAAAAGTTTGTCAAAGTTTCAACATATAATATATAATATATAATATATAATACGCTATTGGAAAATGTTTGATTGTAATCGAAAAGGGAAGGTTCTAGAAGGATGAACCGGACTCAAATCTGGAATCCAAACCCGGAAACCCGGACAATCCATGGGTTCGACATTTACAAAGATTTCTTTATTAGACTTTGTACATGTGTTATGCATTCAGAGGCTCTAAAATCCTCATGCATTTCGGCCTTGATTGAATGTCATATTTTTCTCATCTTGGGTCCTACATGCTAACTACCTGTTTATAGAGGCAAATGAGAAAGATTTACATCATGATCTTCTTCGTCTCCATTTACATTCACTGTTACATCGGCAATCTAGTCATACCTTCAATTTAAATTCGCAATTCGGTAATCATAATCATACATTTGCTTGTATACGATCAGTTGTACATATTGGTGGAAATGGATTAACATATATGTCTAGATTTATGTTTCTTCAGTAATATCAAAGTCTCCTCACCTATTGGAATAGTCAAGGGTGTGTCTTAACACAAATGTGGGTATCCTCTTGTATTTACGTATGCTTATGGAGAAATTAGCTTTAAAGATATCTCAAAGTCAAAATCAAACATGTTGTTATGAGTTCTAGACGATTAATTACTTACGAATGCTATATCCACATGAAAAGATACCTTCTGTTTACCAGTGAATACATCTATTTATTAGTAGGGATGTTAAAATTCAAATATATGAAAGTTTCGGATATTCAATACCCCAATCCGTATCCGAAAATATTGGATACGGATTCAAATAGTGAATCGGGTATATATCCGAAATAATAAAAAATCTCCTTTTAAAATACTCTTTTTTGTTATTGTTTTAACGAAAAAAAAAGTGTCTCATCTAATTCAACTCCCAAATTTGCATAACAAAATTTTGGCACTTTACTTAAAAAACAGAGAAGAAACATTTTGAACAAGATGTAATGAATTCACATTTGAGCCCAAACAAACCCCCCAACCAGCCCAGTTAGGTGGCCAGACAAAAGAATTGATTTGTGGAAATGCTCGAGAGATTCAAGGATCATATATTGTGAAGAATAATAAGCAAATGGTGGTTCTTATCCCATCTCAAATTATAGTCTAATTTCCTATATCCGTTCTATATATAGTTCTATCTCTTGATCATGATTCTATATGGTTTCAACTTGCAATTTGATAAGTTTGTAAACATTTCTTGTATCTAGATTCTGATGGCCTAATCGATTGATGCTTGAGTTCTGTTAATATCAATACACAAAAATGGATTCCCAAAAAAAAGTTATATTTAAACCCATCTTCATAACAGCAAAACGAAAGAAAAAAGGACGACTAACCCTATTTTATATAGATGGCCAACATCAACTCAGGCTTGATTTAGCTGGGTTAAGTCATATCGTATCTACCTTTAGTTGATAGAGGCTTGAGTCCATTGAATATAGATAGCTAATCTGGCGCATTTGTTTTTTGATGGACCCCTCAATTTCATTAATTGACATCTTACTTTTGTATATTATTTTGAAGGACAACGAAATACATCAGATTTATTTTATTCTTAAACTTGCATTTACAATATAACATGCCTCTAGCATAATTTAAACATTGCACTCAAGTATAGAGAAATAATACCGTAATCACTAACATATTTCTTTGGAGACAGACACATATTCTAGTGTGGCTAGTGTGACGGAATCACTTTTGAAGGTTTCACTATAACACTCAAACAATTATGCAAGTAAGTAAAGAATACTAGAAAACAACATGCAAGTATGTTTAACTTCAATGTTCTATGTACCAGATTACAAGTCCTAAAAACTTAGTCCAATTGTTTGGGCTCCTACCTTCCACTGTGGAGGTCAGGGGTTTGAATCCGGCTGTGAGCAGTTTGTGGGACATCAGGTGATGGATCGAATCTGGATTTAACCCGGGTTCGATTCTGATTGGGGGGGGGCGAAGGTTTACCCATTCCACGGGGTTCCTGCGCATCTGGTGTGGTCGTGCATTCTCACGGAGGTCGAGTAGTCGACTTTGCTTACAGGCCGTGAAAGTGAGGGATAGACGTGACAAAAAACGTCGTTAAAAAAAAATGTACCAGATTACAAGCATGCATATAAAAATTACAATTGACTTCATTCATACTCGAAGTTACAGTTGTACGCTCGCATGCATTACACTTTGTACTGTAGTAGAACGAAAACTATCTATATCTTGTATACATTATCGTACAACATGCCTTACTATATTAATTTCAAGTTTAGAATCTAGCAAACAAAAGGTTACAAGTTAATACAAGCATTAATGGTAAACAACAACTCTCCTGTTCAAATATTCTTAAAGGAGGCATTCATGTTTGTCACCAGTTGGGACAAAACAGTCATAAGAATATACTATTTATCAGCCGTCCCAGCAAAGTCAACTGCTCAGTTGTACTACTTTAGAAGATGCTCTTCGGTAACTGCAGTTTGTCGACAATTAACAATGATGAGAAATTCGGCCTCCAAGGCCTTAGAATCACTGGGTATTCACTCCAAGGAGGTTTTTAGAGGCGATTTTATGCTATTCCGAGTAGGTCCAAGGATTCAGTCAAAGTCAACACTCCGAGTAGGTCCAAGGTATGTGGTATTATGGTGTACCTATCATTTTCTTATATTATGATTATAGTTGGAAATAAATTGATACGATTATTGATTTGAACACGTATTGTGTTAAATATTAGCAGAGTTATTATATTTAACATATATATAATATCTGAAAAAATAAAGTGCTTGGTAATTTACCATGTCCAGGTACTACTCGAGTACTCTCAACTCCCCAGTCGACTGACCTGGGAGCATTTAGCGACTTTTGCAACATTGATTGACAATATTTGCAGCTTATTGGCAGTGTTGAGTATCGACAACAAAGGCTCTTCTTCGCAGTACTTTGAACATCGGCATGGCTTTGAGTTGTTGCATAGACAATTCGTTTAACGAAACTTAGGAAGAATCTCCAGGGGAAGTTAAGCTTCCCATAGTCTTGGTTTCGGCAGCTTTGGACTATTAGAAGAGAAACCAAGTACATTTACTTAGGTTTGGTGTGCACCAGCCTTTTATTAACTTACAATAACTAATATATATAAATATGATAAAATGTCTTAAAAACAAACGCTGGGTATATTGAAAATTTAGGAACAACTAAGGATCAACAAATACGTACTTTCTTAAGCGTTAAGTGATTTAGATAAAATCATAAATACCAATCACCAAGAATGTAAATTTTTTTTTTGAACAGCAGAGAGTCTCATGTGCTAGCCACCGGGAACCAGGCGATGTAGTCAAGATCGATTCCTCGACCTCCGTGAGACCGTACCCCCCAGATAAGCGGGAACCGGATGGAATCCGTAAACCCTCTCTCATCCTCAGGTTTGAACCGGTGACCTCTATCCGAAGTGCACTTTCTCCCCATCAAAGGAAATTGCCCATAGCAATGCTCTGGACAAGATTTGAACCTGAGACCTTCCAAAGGGAGAGCCCCAAGTCCACACCTCATCCTAACCACTTGAGCTAGAAATCATTGGTCCAAGAATGTAAATGACTACTTGCCGATAAAAGCTCACTGAGTCAGGCGTAAGTTGAAGCTTATTTTATGAGCTTAAAGTTGTCTTGAGTTTTAATTAAATGCATAATTAATAATTTCTTCAATTACGAGCTATCTTGACCCAAAATATATAATCTCATTATGTGAAATAAAACCGATATATGATGTCTGTCTTAGAATTTTCTTTTTGATATCTACTAACTAGTATGTACTTTTTCATACATTTGTCACACATGCTTAAAAGATTGTATTGGATAGCATAACATATCATATCATATTTGCTGTATATGTTGTATAGTACAATGCAATATAGGTTGTGAGGGAAAAATATAAGACACAAATGGTGTTACAAACTCAAAATAGATCCTAATCTCTTTTCCAATTAATATATCCAATATTAGAATATATTAAGAAAATAGTGACAAATAGAGTTTACATGGCTTTTGTTCTGGATGGATTTGAGCTCCTTCCAAGTTATATTATGAATCTTTTGGCAAGTACCAAAATCTTTTTGTGATATTAGTTGTTTGTATATATAAAGACAGATATATGTCAATAATAAATTTGTAAACCTGCAAACACAAATGAAAGCACATTTGGCCTCATTCCAAAAAGCAACCATGTTACCACTTTCCTGTTGGAATTCATTCATAAGATAATCTCAGTTAGAATATAATCATCAGAACCCATACACTCGATCTTCACCTAGCTATATTGGGAAATTTGATCGGTTTACATACAAAATAATGTTATTTTGGAGTCATTATTAGCAACGGAAAGCTGAGGTTTTTAAATTGTAAATCAACTATCACTCACATGAGTTTATGCCTCTTAAGTAGACAGAATCATGAGAAAGATATTTTTATTTTGTGTTACCATATATGCGTGAGCCTTGAAATATATAAAAATATCTCGTATGTTTGGATCTACGTGTCATTTTACACATGAAAATAAAGATACTCCAAAATTGTTTACATGGCTATGGTTATACAAGCAAAATCTCGTTTTACGTATGCATTTCTGTGTAAACATATATATACACACCATAGATAAAACTTTAGAGTATCTTTCCTTCACACAAACTAGCGACATCACTACAACAAAACCAGTTTGTCCCGATCACGTTTTGAACACTTTTCCCGACAACATGTTGCTAGGAAAAGTATTTTGGAAATAGAGTTGTCGAGATATACCAAAAATGTTGTAAAGAATGTGTTGTCTGAATAGGTCCAGCCAATACCGACAACAAGTCGTCATTAAACGCCATTTTTTTCAAATAAAAATCATTTAATGTATTTAAATACAGGAAAAAAAATAAAATAAATCAAAAGATAATAAATCCCGACATGTTGTTGGGATTGGTCCCCAAATAAAACGCGACCGTTTGGTTAAATAACATAAAAAAGAAATAAAAAAGTAAAATCAATCCCAACAACATGCTGTTAGGATTAATCGCCAAAAAAATTGAGCGGGTTCTTTCTATTATGGCATGGCGCTTAATCTAAAATTATTTGGGCAAAAAAATATCTTCACCTTTCCCGACGACAAGTTGTCGGGATTGAGTTTTTAGAATTTTTCAAATAAAAATAATTAATTGTGCGAAGACTTTAAATTATTTTTTTTATTATTTGACATGCATGTCCCGACAATATGTCGTCGGGAATACTAACCAATTTATATACCAATTTTTTTAATATTTATAGTGTGCATACATACACCTTACATACACACACATATCCATACATGCAGATTTATACACATATCTTCATGCACATAAGCATACATACATTCATACATGCTTACACGTACACTTATATACATACAATCACACATGCTTACATACTTACACACTTACATACATATAATCACACTTGTTTACATACATACGTATATTAAATCACACATGCTTACATACATAAATAGATAAAACCAGACACGCTTACCTACATACATACATGCTTACATACATACATACACACTTACATACATAAAATAACATATAGAATCGTACTTTTAACACACATACATACATTTATACACATACATACATAAAAACATACACATTTTACTTATACTACATAAAAAAATCATTAAAAAATTATTTGGGTATTCACGACAACATGTTGTCGGAAAAACTACAATTATTATTTAATACTTTTATTAGTCATATATATGATTTATATTGAAAAAAAAGTCTATACTGATAACTTGTTGTCAGGAATAGTCAAGTTTTTTTTAAATATTTATTATTTTTGTATACTAAATAAGAAGAAAAATAAAAAAGAAAACTATAGTATCAATACCGAAAACTTGTTGTCGGAAAGAAAACCTTCATCTTTTTAATTCTATTATTAGGTAATTAAAAAAAACAAAATCCAAAATATTTTTTAACTATGCCGACAACATGTTGTCGAAAAAAGTATATTCAACGCTGTGTGGTTTGACTCACCAATCGCCGCTCTTACCGGCCCCTGATTGAAGACCCTCGTTATATTAAAGTCTCCCTGGTGCCTTAACTTTCGCTCGACCAGATATATCAAATATCATTTAACAAGTTTGTCAATATATATGCCTGGTCCTTGATCGAGAACCACATAATAACGCTCCCAGACATATATATTCTCCATTACATCAGTGGCTTGTTAACTAGAATACTAGATCATGTGTTGCAACTATATCTTGCTAAAATTTTCTTGTCTCATAGCCTACTTACACACTAATTGGGCATGTTGTCTTGATACTCGTAGGATGTAGGTCTGGTACAAGGTATTGTGTGTTATTGGGTGATATATAGCTTGTTTGAGGTTGAATAACACTGAGTTGCTATAAATGATGATGTTGAAATTAACATGTTGGATGGACATTTCTTCATCCCTTTTTTGTATATTGTGATAACGATAGTACGTGTACGGTTCAACATCAAACATATATATTTAAAGGGACATTCACTTTGTTCAAGGAAAAATGGTGATGGGGTTAACTTGGGTTTTGCAATATTTTTCTCCATCATCTCAATATGCTAACATTTTCACAATGAGTAACAGACATCTTTTTTTTTTTTTTTTTTTTCTTTTTCCAGTTTGGCTCTAGTTAATTTGTATGTCTTGCTTCCTCTCATATATATACAAAATATTTAAGCACGCAAATGGGTGCTGTAGGATGAAAATTACAGTATGTTATATATGCTAAACAATTTGATAGTCCAGCTACTAACCCTAGCTAGCATCTTATCTATGATATGATATACCTAGCTAATTTGGGAGGAATCTGACTTAAGCATGAATTCCGGAAATCTGAACTCTTAAAACTTTCTTAATTTCACTTTTCACGGGTAAGTTACTTACAAATTACTAATTACACACCCAGCAACTATGTGAAATGAAATCAGTTTCATTTAAATAACCTGCACGCATCATTCAGTTGATAGTGATTTAAAATATATATATATTCTAAAACAATATTTATGGGAATATAATTGCATTATTTTGAAAGCGCAAGCTACGGTGTTTTTGTATCTTGTTGTGAATATAAAATAACTCATGTTGGACCCAAGAATAAAGAATAAGGAATGAACAGAAACCATGTTATATTATATATATATATATATATATATATATATATATTTATATATTTTAACCCCGGCCCAACACCGAGACGTATTCAGTCGTAAATTAGTGACAGTTTTGACAAATAAAGAAGTAATTTACAGGACTATGTAATTTGATCCTATTCTAGATTTCAGATAACTCTAGTGTTTGATTATTAATTAAGTGGGGTAGAAGAACCATGTCAATGTTGAAGATGAAACAAAACACCAAAAAAGTTGCTACACTAAACAGCCAAACATTCAGTACACGCCACCTCACTTTCGATAACTCTTGATTAGTTAATTAGCAACGAATTTGTCACATCTTATTACTTACAGTTCCCCTTTTCCCGAAAAGATTCTCTAAGTACCTTTCACTTTCCTTCAAACTAAGATATAGACACTGACCACCTCCTTTCTGTCTGTTATTATTATTATTCTTCATCCATCATCAATGGATCAATCAAGATTTTGGATCCAAAACGAAGAAACTTGTTTCAATCGACCACCACGCGTGTTTGGTGATTCGTGGGAAGAACAAGCATTCGCGGAAGATGCAACCGGACCACTTGGGGGTTGTATATGGCCTCCAAGATCTTACACTTGTAGCTTTTGTAGACGAGAATTTCGTTCGGCTCAAGCTCTTGGTGGTCATATGAATGTTCATCGGAGAGATAGAGCGAGACTCAAGAAAATTTCAACCTCAAACAACAATCAAGTTGTTGTTGAAACTCATCATACATCTGATTTTGATATATGTGTCCAGTTACCAAACCCTAATTTTGATCATCATCATCCTCCTCTCCTTTCATCTTCTTCTTCTTCTACTAGTGTTTCGATTCTTCGTCCTTTCACTTGCTCTTTCGGCCGCCAACAACACCAAAAGGTTGAACCTGAAAAAACATTTCATATAGCCGATTTTGGAAATCAAGATAGCTCGAAAGTTCTTGAAACTGCGATAAAGAAGAATAATCATAACCAGATTGAGCTTCATTTGGCAAGTGACATAAATTCACTCATTAGAAAAAGATGTGATATTGATGACACACCTGAAACTTTCTCTAGCAAAAAGGATGATGCATCACAAGATCATGGTTTGATCTTCAAGAAAAGGCGAATAGAAGGCGGTGTACTACAATCTTTCCTCCCAAGAAACAGTAATCTACTACTAAATAGCGATGAAGTTGAATCAGTGTCACCCGGTTCTGAACTTACCACAAACACTACTTCAGATAATTTGGATCTTGAGTTACGACTCGGAGATCGACCCAGATCAAGTGATGTACGTGTGTAGATTGTAGAAACTGTTTTTAATAAGTTTGTGTTGTTGCTTCTTTCTTTCCTTTAACTTAATTATTGTCCATTCGATTAAAGATTTGAGGGCAAGTCTTCTTTGTTGAGGATGATAACAAGCCATGTGAGTGTAACAAGATCATATACATGATGTAATTTACATGAATATTAAATTATTGAACTTTTTGTATACTGGGTTACTAGCTGCTATAATTAAACAACTGATTGATTGGACTCGATTACATGTTTGTTAACTGAATGAGTGACATACTGACATACAACTAGCTAGTAATGACTAAGTTTCATAAACCAATGAGTACGTAATATATAGAGACGAAACCTAATATTTTTACAAGTTTAACATAGATCGATGATAATATGACATGATACACTAAGAATCAAGAATACTGTAGGTGTATGCGCGTACTCAAGTACATATACATAAGATAAATATATATATGTTTTTTTGAGTCGTCTGAGGAAAATAAAGAGTTATCATCATTATCATCATCGTACTCCGTATATCTCACTTAAAGGTAGGGTCTGAGGAGGGTGGAGGGTAAGATGAAGACAAACCTTACCTCTACCCCGTATAAATAGAGAGGCTACTTCGAAAGAGACCCCCGGCTCATGATGCCTGACCGTCATCCCAACGCTTTTGACGTTATTTTCATAAAATAAGTAAAATAACGTTAAACCTAGTGCAATTTTACTTTTGCCCCTCGATGGTCCATAGATATATACATTATATGCGCGCACCGCAGACGGGGCGCACGGTGAAAAATAAAGATAAAATGCACAAAATTGAAAATAAAGATGGACAAAATATGATATAAACACAGGGGACAGATTTATAGCTAGACCCAATCTAGAAACTAGCCAGATTGGTCATATATATAGAGTGCATAATTTGTGTCCCGAACGTAGGGTAATGTGGTTTGTTACTTAAGTTTTTATATTTTATTTGAGATGCATTACTAGCTGTATATGAGTTTCTAACATAACAAGTACATAAAGTTTATATTTGCACAAATAAAAGAAAAAAGAATACAATTTCATAAGATATGAGTTTAGTTCGTTGGCCAGCCTTCAAAATACAGTCACAACCACATAATTTTTATTTTTAAAATGGGATTTTTTTAGAGCGTTTAATGGCTTTTGGGTAAGAAATGAAAGTAGTTTGAAAAATGAGAGCTCTGTAAATCCTATTTACGGAGCTTGTTTATGTGGCACTTTCCTGGTCAATGGTCACGTGAGGTTGAAGATGCATGCTAAGCTCCGTAAATGGGATTTACGGAGCATGCATAGGTGGATGAATCTGGTTGGTACACTGGTACATGCGTTGTTTAATATAAAATAAAAAGGCATAAGCCCCATCACGTGACGATTGACTAGGAAAGTGCCACATAGGCAACCTTCGTAAATGTGATTTACAGAGCTCCCATTTTTCAAACTACTTTCATTTCTATCATGATCAATAGATAGCGGAATTCATATTCATTAAAATCAAATGAACACTTAATCACAAGTAATAATAGCAAAAATACAAAATAAAATCTAAGCTCGGTCTAAGTATATTTCGCTTGCATGCAAATGCGTTCAAAGTGTAAAAGTACAATTACAATGAGGGGTTGTTTTATACTAAGAGCCATAGCCAGCTCCACACGCTAATCAGTTAGACTAACACTACCTAGCTAATGCAATCGTAATTGTTTACTCTAGCATTGTGGATATCAATGGCATGAAATAGTCATCAATCATGTAATCGTGAAATACCACGAGTGCATCATCTAATTTGCTTGTATAGAAGTAAAGAAAACATGAAAATTATGTTGATTTTATACGGCAAAGAATGAGCCGATGGTCTCACTGGAAACAGTCTCTCTATTCATACGGGGTAGAGATAATTAAGGTTGTCTACATCTCACCCTACCTTTAGGTAAGATATACTCACTATGATGATTTTAAAGAGCAAAGGATCTTTGTCTTTGGTGCATTTAAGATTTTTCCACTACTAAAAGAAACTGACAAAACCATATAGTGATAGGTTTTCCTTGAGTAAGTTGTCCTTCTAAAGTAGTCACTTATTGGAAGTGTAGGCTCAGCAAAAGTCTTCATAGTGATATATTGGAAACAACAAGTTCCTTCACAGTATGGTGTTTATCGAAAATAAGAACTACTACTTTGAAACTTCACTTAAGGAAGACATCGAAAGTAGCAAATAATAGGAAGTATTGCTCTGTCTGACTAAGGTTGAAGTCTATCGAATTCTTTGGAAATGGATTTTTCTTTGGAATCATGATGGATTGATCTTTGAAAGCTTTCCACACTCAATAAAGCCCACTAATAAATAACAAGATTAACCTACTTACTTGACCTGACTTGATTCAAAGCAATTTGACCTATCAAGATTAAATCTTTCGTAGTCCTATTTAATCTTGATTTGGTGTTGCTTTCTTCTCCTTGTTTGAACCAAACTATCTCATGTCGTTATTCAACAGACTTGAGACACAACTCTTGTATTTTAACTTGTAAGATCATTTGAGGCTAATACTTGCCGAGACCAAATTGCAGCACTTAGTTTTATCCCACAAGTCCAAGATCTACCGAAGACATAGTCTTCTCTTCTGATAAACTACTTCTACTTCTACTGAAGAGGTAGTCTACCAAAAGAACAAAAGATCTACCAAAGTTTAGATTTCTACCAAAGCACAAGCTCCACCAAGAGCCATATTGATAAGTTATGTGTTGATAAACAGATTGAGAGATCTTCCGACAAACTGCATATTACAAAGGAAGATCCTCTACTGAAGGTACAAGTGAACAGAGAACAGACTGGTCTACTGACAAACAGTACACACGTGCTGTTATTTGTTTGTGCTTTTTTTCAAACATTAATTGCAACCTTAACACGGAGATTTACCTAGAAGATCTCAACATGTTTTCATTTAATGCAATGTAACAACTAGTCAAATCTCGTTTGTTGATCTTTTGTTATGTAATTATCATAGTATGTTTTTATTTTTTGTTTATACGTAGATAGCTTATCTAGTATAAAACCCAACGTGTAATACCTATGAGTATACAACGGTAGCTCTAGTATATAAACACTCATCTTGTAACTCTTTGAGTACGTTTGCTTGCTTAAGACTTGAGTGATAATATACTTGAAGCTTGTTTGACTATTCTTGTGTTCTTACTTTGCTTGTTTATTTATTCTAAAGTTGCAACTGTTTCGTAGTTTAGTGAGATATCATTCGAGTGTGTTTTTGCCATTCTCGAGTGAACAAAGATTGAAAACCTTGTAAGAGTTGAGTGTGAGAACCCAACCGGATCCAACAAGTGGTATCAGAGCTTTGACTCTAGATCTAAAATATTTCACAGTTTTTAGATCACGTTTGTTTTCTGTCTTTACATCTACTACATCAAACCTCTATTATATTCACAACATCATGTCTACCACAACTACCAGTAAACATGATCTTGAGAATGGTACCACAAATAAACCCCCCATGTTCACTCTTGATGAGTATGATACATGAAAAATCATAATGGAGGGGTTTATCAGAAATTAAGACTCCATGCAATGGTTGTCCATCGTTAAAGGACCATTTATTGCAATAGTTACAACTGAAGGAGGCATTATGGTTCCTAAAGAAATTGCTTTATATTATGATGATGACTTGAAGAAAGCATAAGTAGACCCCAAGGAACTATGGCTCATACAGATGACCATCTCAAACTCCATCATACATGGATTCAAGAAGTGCAAGACGGCAGAGGCACTTTGGGATACGTTGCAGATCATGTATGAAGGAACTGCTAAAGTCAAGCAGAACAAGAGAGATGTGGTGAAACAAATGTATGAGAACTTCTCTCATGTTCAAGGTGAAACAATGACTACCCAGTATCTTAGATACCTGGAGCTAGTGGATAAACTGATGATTGACAACGTGAGGTTGGATAATGATGAGATCTTAAGAAAGTTTTTGAGATCTCTACCTTCTGTGTGGACAATTTATTATGTTATCATCAGAAGAACTGAGAACCTTGAAACTATGTTGTTGGGAACACTGCATGGGCAATAAAAGCAGGCATACTCCAACCAAACAACACTATATACCCCAGTTCAAACTCAAAACAGTCGTTCTTTCAATCTGCTCCCATAGAAACATCTGTTGCTTTAAACTACAATATCATAGCCAACCAACCTTACAATCAAACCCCAAAGCAGCCATATGTCACCTTTCCACTAGAAACCCCACTTATCAAAACCAACAGTCCAACCAAACTTCTACAGCAAATCGAGCATTTGATGCTGATGACACTAACTATTTCCAGTTATGTCAAGATGATTTAGAGTGCATTTCATCAGATGATCTAGAAGAAATGGATATAAACTACTAAATGGTTATGATTTCTCATCGAACCAAGAAGTTCTACAACAGAACTGGTAGAAAGTTTCAGAAGCATAACATGCAAACTGGATTTGGTCTCAATAAGAGCAAGTTGAAGTGCTACGACTTTCAACAAAATATGCATTTTGCAATAGAATGTCCAGCACCAAAGGTAGGCTTTAACAATCAACAAGGAGGGCAGCAGCAGCAGACAGGTACCAGCAAAACACAAATCAACATGCAGTTGCTGCCGGTTTAAAACAATACCAGCAACCATAACATGCATCCAATATAGCCACCAATATGGATGCATACTTCGATCTCACTTATTGGAGTTTTCAAGTAGAAGAATTTGTTACAACAAATGTTGCATTGACGGTTGGAACTTCACCTCCATATCATGTAGTTGATTATATTTGTACTCCTGCTTGTCTTAAGAAACTTAACATGTTAAACGTTGTAACATGGAACTTAAGGAGGAGACTGAGACCATTCACAGGGTCAAGACAGATTTTAAAAATGCTGAAAAGTCTTATACTGAAAAAATTGAGGTGCTTGAGAAAACAATTTCCAATTTAAAATATGAAGAAACTAATTATCAGGAACAATTAAATGATTTAATGACAAAAATAACAGCTGCCAGAACTGACCTAGTGTTGGCTTAGTCTTCTCAAGAAAAGTATAAGCTACAAGAAGCAAAATTCTAACACATGCTTCGAATAACAGAACACTCCCAGAAACTTTATAATGGGAAGAGTGGATTGGGATATCACAATGTGGAACCACCAATAGTGTCTACCCCAACTTATACTTCAAACTGTGACATGAATGTAACTCTTGTCATGGATAAAGATTCTGGGATGTACATGAAAGATACATTGAGTGATGCATCATAAGAAGAGGTTATCAAAACTTCTGCTGCTCAGAAGGTTGATGAGGAAACACCTAAAACCAAAACTGTCTTAAAAAATACTAAATCTGCTAAGAAAACAAAAAACATTTTTTGTAAAAGAAATCTAATGATGCATCACTCAATGTATGTGACATCATCATAAGAGTATGTGACTTGTCCTTTTGATGAATCAACTGAGAAACCAGTTAAACCAACAAAACCAAACAAAGGCAAGAAACCTGCAATGCCACAAACAAAATTTAAGAAGTAGGTTTGTCAAAGAAAGGCTCATGATAAACATTGCTGTTCAAGTACCTCTACCAACAAACAAGAACAAGGAAGAAGTGGTTGAGGTCAATCCAGCAAGTTTATGACTAAACAGAACAGGTTTCTGTTGAGAAAATTAGAGCTGTCCAGAGAACTGAGAGAGCTGGAAGAGAAAATGAAGAGAGAAGAGAAGAAGGTGCATGAGAACTCCCGAAGAATGAAGAGGGAGTGTTTAATGTGTGGTGAATATGATCACTTTGCAAAGGATTGTTATTATAATCCCAGAAATATGAGTAATTACTGGAAGAAGACTACCACCGAAAGCCAAACAGGCCTTCATCAAAAGTTCAAAAAATTAATAGCAGAACTTCGGCACAAGTAAGAAAGTCAAAAGCTGTTCCGACAAAGTCATCGGAAGATATAAAAAGAAAGCAAAAGGCACCAGCAGACAACAAGAATACTTCTGCTGGTAAATAGAGTTGCACATTTCAGTTAACCTACTAAAAACCGGTTTCGGAATAACCGAACCGATTTTTTTTTTTAAAAACCTAAACCGGTTTTTTTTTTTTTTAAACCGGACCGGTTACTAACCGGTTTAAGTTCCATATTATCAAACCCATCCTAACCTACCCGGTTAGGAACCGAACCGTTTAAACTAAAAAAAGGGGTTTCAAACCGTTTTTTTTAAACGATTTTTTTAAAAAATATTTTTTATAACTTATAAAACAAATAATAAAGATTACAATTAACAAAATTACTGAAAAGTTCTCTTATATATAACAAAGTACATTACGATACGAAAAAATTTAAAATAAAAAAGACACGTCGAGTGCCATTACTATTTCGATTACAATTCTTTCACAATCTAAAAACTTAATAAACTAAGCATCCGGTTCATGAAAACTAAAAACGACAAACATAATAGCAGATAGTTGACTTGTAAAGTTTTTCTTCATAAAATTTAAAACGTTTTGGTTCTTTATTTTTTAAACACTAGTTCTTCAACTTGTTGGAGGAGATCCGGTTTGAGATTGAGTTTCGGGACTATTTTGGCGCATCCAATCATCCATTGCTTGTTCTTCATCGGAAAGTGGTAAAGTTCATCCGTCTTCCACTTCCACCCCGAATATTTGTTCTTCCACCTCGAGCTCGCATTCAAGATTAGACTTATCTTGTACACTTTCCATTGCATCCAAGTGGTCTTTCACGCAAATGCACATTTCTAGGCTTGAAGGAGTAAGCCTTGTCCTTCTAAATGATAAAACCCTGCCAGTAAGAGAAAAAGCCGATTCCGAAGCTACCGTAGAAGCTTGGACGCTTAGTAAATCACGGGCCATGACGGATAGAACTGGAAATTGTGTTTCCCGTTCTTTCCACCAAGCCAAAATATCAAAGTTATCGAATTCATCCCCATTCATACTTTCGATCCAAGCCGTACCAAAATACCTACCAAGTTCGCTACTTAGACTTTCTCCACAAGCCCTTTTATTAACTTTATTTTTTAAACAATTAAACATATTAAGTTATTTATTATTAGAGCTACTTGAAGACGCAACAACCGTTTGTTGTATGTTTGATATTGAACCATATTTTTGTAGATAAACATCAAACATATTTTGCATAGACTTGTTAAAATTATTCAATGCATTTGTAGCGAAATTGGGTAAACTTCACCCAAAGCACCCATTATGTTGTCAATTAATGTTTCAACACCCAAAGCGTTGTAACATGGGTTTAATGCCAAGGCACAAGTGAAAACGAGTGGTAATTCTTCAAAATATTTTAAGATTTTTTGTTTCATTGAAAACATCATTGTTTGAAAAATAGTACCTTCCGGTTCAAATTCATTTAGTTTTTGTGTCATTTCTAAAATTTGGTAAAGAACCAAACAACTCGTGGGATAATATACCCCCGACAAAGAATTTGTTGCTTCAACAAAAGTACCAAGTAAACCCGTAATGGCTTCAACCATATCCCATTTCCTTTCACGAAAACATTTAACCTTACACCTATCGGCTAAGTGTTCATGAAAAGCTTGCAAAGTGGGTCTGTGTCTAACCCCGTTTTCAAACATTTTCCAAGTCGAATTCCACCTAGTTGTCATGTCCTAATAAGGACATAAAAAGGTGGAATTCGTTCCCACACACAATTTTTGGTAATCCGTAAACCTTCCATGGCTACTTAAAAAACAAATCTTTTAGCATTTGTTTAAAATAATTTTTAAGTTGGTTCATTTGAGGAACCGCAAGTCCGTCTTGCACATTTAAATTAATAATATGTGCAACACATCTTGTATTGAAAAAAATACCTTGGCAAATAGGTTGATATTTAAGTTTTACTTTTCTAACCGCATTTGTATTATTAGATGCGTTATCAAAACTCATTGAAAATATTTCGTCTTGCAAATGAAACGTTTGAATAACACCGTCTACCGTGTAAAATAAATTATCACCGGTATATGGATACTCAAACATTTCAAAAGCAATCGTACGCTTCATCATTTGCCACGTATTGGGATCAATCCAATGTGCGGTTACGCAAAGATAAGATTGTGGCAAACCATGAGGAGCCGATCAAACATCGCTTGTCAAATTAACACCCGTTTTTAAACTTAGAAAACCTAAAATTAATTGTTTTTTTTGCTTCTTGCCATCTTTTAAAACAATCCCGTCTTATGGTACTACGACTTACATGTTTATAGCGAGGTTGGAGCGCCTTTTGAATCATCCTCGTCAAACGCGGGTTGTCAAAATGATTGAAAGGCAAAGCTTCTTGAATTACCAAGTTGCCTATCATTCACCTTATTTTTAAGATCAAGCAAAACCGTTTGGAATGACTCTTCAAAGTTGAGTTTGATAACGGTTGAAAAAACTTACAGCACCCTTTGCAACGAGCATTCTTCTCACTGTTTGACAAAAGAACTAAATCAAATCTGTCGAAATTCTTCCACGTTGTAGGTATCACTTCTTTAAGGGTTGGTTGACTAGAGGAAGCACCAAGACCGGCGGAACCTTGGGCACTTTGTGATTGTGAGCTTGCCATTGAGAATTTAGTAAAATGACGAAAAATATTTTTTGAGCGTTTAGTGTTTCGAGAGAAACAAGAATGGTGTGATTGAACCAAAACACCCCCAACCTATTTATACCTTCATTGGATGGCAAAAATGTAAAAAAAACACAAAAACAGCTAGTTTTTTAACCCCAACGGCTATTTTTCTCGACCGGTTTCAACGGCTAGTTTTTTTTGGGACCCGACCGTTACAACGGCTAGAAACTCTAACGGCTACTTTTCTCCACCAGTTAACCGGTTAGGTTCGGTTTTAAAAACCGGTTTCTCCAAGGAATCCTCTAACCGGTTACAAACCGGCGGTTAACACTAACCAAAAAAACCGACTCTTAAAACCGGTTACGAACCGGTTTGCAAACCGGTTTTTTTTTTTTTCAATTTAAAAACCGGTTTTTTTGTGCATCTCTAGTTATGGCAGTTAATAAAATGAGTTTTATTAAAATCGTATACGAGAAATTCCAACAAAGTCATGAGTTAGATCATTGGTCGGATCATATCTTAAAGGAAATTAAATGAAAAAAAACTCCCATCATCCTATGAATGAAAATTATCCTGCAACGTAATGACTCATTCACTTACAACTTGCATTCATGTATACCAAACGTTACCCAAATTTTTTTTTACGACACGACACGAATTGTAACCCCCAATAACATCTAAAGCTATTTTAATATTTATTTTATTATTACCACCGTTCTTTTGCTCCCAGAGAATAACAGAAAACCAAATCAAATCAAATTCAGATTTATGATGATCAACCGCAAAATCTAACGAACCAACCGATTTGTGTACGGATTTCCCTGATTTTTGGACCAATATTTCACCTTTTAAAAAGGCCACAATTTTATTACCGTCATCTGAAAAAATGGCTCCATCAACCTCCTGCACCACCCTCCGTCACCTCTTCCCTCTAATCGTTTTGTTATTGGTTATCGTCACGTGTCCAACCCACGGCGGCGGGCCTCGAAAATCCGGTAAGGGCCATGGAAATGGCCAGGGTGGCAAAAAAGGCGGACCACCCGTTCAAAAGCCTGGAAAGGGGGGAAAACCTACTCCGAAGCCTGGAAAGGGCGGTCAGCCCCTTCCAGTGCCTGGAAAAGGCGGGAAGCTGCCTGTTCCAGGTCCTGGAAAAGGCGGACAGCTACCCGTTCCACTGCCTGGAAAAGGCGGGTTGCCCTTTATGGTGCCAGTTCCAGGAAATGATATTGAAACACAATTTAAGGGCTCTTGGGCCATTGATAACCCTAATGTGGGTGTTGCCGCGATGCAGTTCCAGTTAATGCCGAATAACAAGGCTGTGTGGTTTGATACTACATCGCTCGGTCCATCTGCGAGAGAACTTGGCCCACCGGGTAATTGCCCCAAAAGCCCCGAGATGAACTTTAAGCCCGATTGCTTCGCACATGCAATCGCTTATGATGTTGAGACCGGACACAGTCGAACCATCTACGTGCGTATCTTGTTAAATCATGTTATTTGTGTGTGCTCATAGTATTAACATAAAATGCATTACATATATGTATTTATATGCAGTTGGATGGCGAACCATGGTGTTCATCGGGACACTTGTGGCCCAACGGAGACTTGGTGGCTACTGGTGGTACTCGAGGCGGTGTTAGATCCGTTAGAGTGTTGTCGATGGCTGACCCAAATGCAAACTTTGTGGAGAAGAAAAATGTTCTCGCCTTTAATAGATGGTACATATAGATAACCTTCCAATAAATCATGAATAACTAGAATACTGACTTGATGACCCGTTTTGACTCGTAATGCAGGTATTCATCTAACCAAGTTATAGAAGACGGGAGTGCGGTGGTGGCCGGTGGTCGGAACTCATTTAGCTACGAAATCGTACCACCGAATAAACTCGAATTCCATCCTAAGAAGTTCAACCTTCCATTCCTTCAAGAAACCACGGTGCCGAAGAGACCCGGACCAGGAATGTACATCGAAAACAACCTTTACCCGTTCATGTTCCTCATTCCAGATGGTAACGTCTTTCTCTTTGCCAACGACCGCGCTATCCTTTTCCACCCGCATACGGGAACTGTCGTTCGTCAGTTCCCAAAACTACCAGGTGGTGCTCGAAACTACCCGGCTTCTGGCATGGCTGCCCTCCTTCCGCTAATTATCACCCCCACCCCAGAAAACATCCACGCCGAGGTGGTGGTTTGTGGTGGGAATTCGCAAGAAGCTTATCCATCGGTCGATAGCAAACATACCAAAAACCGGGTGTTCACACCCGCGCTTCAAGATTGCAATCGAATAGTCGTGAGCAACCATGCTTCAACGTGGGAGAAAGAACAAGATATGCCATCAGGGCGGTGCATGGGTGACCTCGTGCACCTTCCCAACGGCAATCTTATAATGATCAATGGCGCCCGAAAAGGTGTCGCTGGGTGGGAAAACGCGATCGACCCGAACTTATCCCCGGTTTTATACACACCAACCAAACAGTTGGGTCAACGATTCAAAGAACTGGTTCCGACCAAGATCGCCCGAATGTACCATTCGGTGGCGGCATTGATCCCGGACGGGAAGATATTAGTCGCCGGAAGTAACCCGCATTCAAAATACCTTTTAAAGGCCGAGTACCCAACCGAGCTCCGGGTCGAGAAATTCTCCCCTCCGTATCTTGACCCGGCACTTGCAGGTCAACGGCCGGTGATCTCACCGGACGTAACGGATAAGGTGTTAAAGTACGGTAAAGATTTCAAGATTGGAGTGAAATTTAATGGTGGTAAAGTGAATCCTCAAGATGTGAAGGTGACATTGTATTATCCGCCATTTACAACTCATGGGTTTTCGATGAATCAAAGATTGCTGATTCTGCCTGTGAAGACGGTGACGAATGATTTGATAACTGCCGTTGCGCCGCCGTCAGGGAAGGTGGCTCCTCCGTCGTATTATATTTTGTTTGTAAATTTCCGTGGGATTCCCGGCAAGGGTATTTGGGTCCACGTTGACTAAATAAGGGTATTTGAGTAACATTTGACTTGTTTTCTTTACGATTTATTTACAGAGTAAAAAGAAGTAGAATGTAATTGCAACAAGTAGAAAGTTTCCATGTTTTATGCAATTGAGATGTCATATTATCACAAATAAACTTCAGTTCATTTCTTTCAGTTTCTGTTTTGATTGTATATAAAAAAAAATTCGAATAAAAGTTGTAGAAAACCTTAAAGAAGACATGAAATCAATCAAGTTTCACCTCGCTTAATAATAGTGGTTTAGAAGTGGCTCAATCCTAAAGCGATTTGCAAAATAAATAGAAATAAAATAATCTTTTTTAATAAAGGATAACCCTCTTCAAGTTCAGATATTAGGAATTTTAGAAAAGATCAAATTCAGATACCAAACTTTGAGTTTATGGATTTTTGGAAAGATAATATATAGATATTGAGAAAAAAAATGTAGTCAAGAGTTTTGTGACCATAAACAATATATTCATTAGCAATTCATAATTTATAGATCAAAAAGGGTTTCCAAAAATGGATACCCAAAAGTCAAAGCTATTCAC
>WOUH02000022.1:390301-401966 GCA_009936405.2 Stevia rebaudiana | reverse complement strand
CTTAGAACTCACCAGCGTAAGCTGACGTTTTGTAAGTATGCATGTCAGATGCAGGTACTTCAGGAAGCAAGTGACGGGTGGTTTAGTTTGAAGGCATCAAGAGACATAGTTTGGATGCTGGCTTAGTTAATAGTTATGATGTAACTCTGAATCTTATGATATTGTAATATAGTACTTGGGTTTAATATAATTGTTTGAGTTTTATTTCCGCTGCTGTGTTATTTCTATTAAACCTTTGTGCTTTGAGTAAATCCGATGACGTGGCGTCCCCATGGAGTTTGAGGCGTCACACTATCACATTGATTATGAAAGACAATCTTAATCTTATAAGCAGATCCTAAAACATTTTTACTTGATTTCCTCTCAATCTTTCTTGAAATAATACTTGAAGATGAAATATGAAGACACATAAGCAAAATAAAGTGAAAAATAAAATGTAAATCAAGTATAAAAAGTTGTCAATAGGTTATAATAAAGTTGTTAACGTGTCTAAAGACTAGCAAATAGTAATTAAATTCCATCCCACATATAAAATAATGATTGATTTTATGGATGTTTTCTGCAGAAGAAAAATGTAGGTTACTAACCAAGAAAGAATATTATAACCACAAAACCTTGTATATAGTATTTAAAACCTCCACGTTTATGCATGACATTTTCTGTGCCTTATATGGCAAGCTATGTACCATACAAGTGTATAAAAGATAATAAGATATTTTAAGTTGCAAACAAAATTTTATTTTAAAAATACAAGTGGCAGTATGTTAACTAATACACATAAGCGTGAAATCTAAAGAAAACGAGTCATGACTCTGATCTGGAGGCCGGGGATACACTCATTTGAATTTAACTTATTTAAAGAAAGAAAGACTTTATAACAAATTTTTTATAAAATAAAAATAGATCTATCTCAACTCACTTTGTCACATGATATCCATTTCAACATGAAATACTTTTATACAATCAAAATTAAGCGCTTGAGATATATATATCTTCAATGACGTGAATGGTGATATATTGCAAAAAGTTATCCTTCAACAAACAATAATGTGCTTTTTCGTTTATGCTTTTTGTTAAACTCAAATTTCATCTCTCTAATATTAAAGTGCATCTACGCATATCCCCTATTAACATTATTATTACATATTTCCTCAAATACAAAATATTAATTATATATTTCTTCTTCCTAAACCATATATATTACATATTTACTAATTTCATTAAAATTAAATTATTAATAGACTATTTCACCCTAATGTTTACTTTAGGATTTTTTTTATATATTTCTTATTCATAAGACATTAATACACATGCATTTAGAGTTCATTCTTTATCTTAATCTCTATACTTTAATTAATTTTATTTTTTTAAATTTACGTCATTTTAAAAGACTTTCAACATCTCATTTCTTGTTCTTACCTTTATATTCTTTTTTATTAGTTTCTTCACCTTTTTACATTTTACAATCTTTTTTCTTATAGAATTCATGAATTTTAATATAATGGGTTCAACTCAAGACATATCCGTCCAAAAATTAGTTTTTTGTTCAGGTTAGGACGGACAACGTAAACAACAATATACATTAAAACTAAAAAGAAATTAGATATTAAAAATGAAAATGACATGATTAGTTGCATTGTTGCAAATGACAAATCTAATAATTAGGACATAAGACCATTAATTTACAAAAAATCTCATCGCTACAATGACAAATCTAATTTCACTAGAATTGTTTCCTCACATGTATAGTTCTCCACTTAATTTCTGCAGTTTAGAAACATGTTTATCAAAGAATATAAAACACATAATACAATTACAACTAATTAAGAGTATGGATACGAGGCTTGTCTAACATGTAACCTTAATCCTTTATAGAATCCTTCACTGAATCAGATGTACAAAAACTTCAATTGTGTCCGGCAATTACAAGACCACCCATTAAACATTTCACCAATATATAAAGACAATACAAAACATATTATAAGATTCCTCTATAACCAAGAGCAAAATTAGCCCTTGTAAGTTATGATGTTGATAAGATACATTAAGAACATAATCAGATGTGACATATCACTAATTTAGATTAGCCAACTAATATGCATCAAAGGAAATTTGACATTTTTGTGTAGTCTTATAACAGCTGATACACCATATTACTTTTTTAGATCAGCCAGCTGAGATGCACAAAGTTAAAGTTTATAACCAATAACTTGAAAATGGTTTAAAGAAGCAAATCAACATAATAATCTAAAGGTCTACAAGTCACATGCAGTATGTAAATTCCAATTGTAAATATTATTACTCATTTGAAACAAATAGCTATTAATGTTTATCAAAATACCTTCTCCATTCATCATAACTAAATCCAATAATGGAGTCCTATACTCTTGGTTGTAAAAATCCCGATTACTCTCCGATTAATAGCCGAGTAATCGCTAATTCTCACCTCACCGATTAATGACCGATTATCATAAATCAGTCCCGTCGATAAAAATAGATGCTTTTCAACATCGTGATTTTGGTTAAAACTTAACTAAATGTGGTGAATTGATCAAAACTAGCCATAATTACATAGTTTGACTTATGTAAGTGAACTTTGAAGTATTATATTCATATTAGTATGAGTATATATAATGTTTTTAAAAATTACATATAAAACTTCCAATCCGATTAATCCTGATTAATCTCGACTAATCCTGACTAATCCCGAGTTCTCACCTCACCGCTCGACTAGCACCTATATATATATCAATATATTCGATTAACCACAAATGCTAGTAATCCCCAAACTTGTAATGAAAACAAGCCGATTAAATAGACACTACAATATAAACTTAAGTAGACGATAGTTAACAATATAAATCCTTCCCTCTTTGATGTTGTGACCATTTGAAGAAAAAATAAACCTTAGATTAGAGATTGAAGAGACTACATAGGTTTGGTTTGGCAGAGAGAGACATAGAGAATGGGTTCTATAATCGTCTTTTTTTTATGGGTATAGTTTTGGTATTATGTTAAATTTTGTTATGAATGATGATATATGTAATTTTGAATTCACCTTGGGAATATATATGTAATCTGAAAGGTTAGAAAGGAAAAATATAATAATATCCCAGTATTAAAGGTAGTTGCCACTCAATAAAAAGTAATAAAATAATAAAATTAATACCATATGCATGATATTTAATTGTTTGACCATTGGAAACGTGTTATTACGATAAAAGCAGGTAGGAAATTAACTATAAGAATTTGCAAATGTAGGTGAGAAAAAAAAACATAGCATACATGTTGCATGTACGTACATTGGATATACTAACGACTTTGATTTGATATAGAGCATTATCATTAAATAATTTATCACAACTGTTAGGTGTCAATATGATTAATACGTAAGAAATAAATCAAACAATTAAAATTTAAAAAACAAAACGCAACAACACAATGATAGTTTGATAGAACCCGAAATAAAGAAAGCAAGATAGTTTGATAAAAACCCGAAATAAAGTATGCAAAACAGTTAGATGATTTCACTATCCAACACACTTCTAGAGGGGCAATCACCGATACAGTTACGTGAATAATTATTTAGATCATGAGATGATTGAAAGAGACTACTTTATAACCAAAACATTTATATCTATACTAGTTTAAAACTATGTATTACACGATGTTACATAATTAATATTAAAATTTTTATCATTGAATTATTTCATATATATATATACTAGGTTAGAATCCCGTGTATTACACGAGTTTAAAAAATATAATGTTGTATGCATTGTAAAATAAACGTATGTTTAAATAAATGTATCCAAATATTCAATTACATTATATATACTTTTTATTAAATTAGTCATAAACAAATTCCCATCATTATTCTTTCCCTTTTAAATTTTTTAATTACAATAGTTAAAACTTTATACTATTGACATAATTAGATAAAGAATTTTAAATAAAATTAATTTATATAGAATCATCATAACTAATTCATATCAATTTCATGTTTTTGGCAAATATATCAATTATCTATAACCATAATCCGTAATTTAAATAAAATATATCAATTATTAATTAAGAGGGAGAGGCGGGAAAACAAAAATATATATCGACTAATATGATGCCAAGTGTCTCCAAGGCTATTTATTTATTATACACGTACGAAAGATTTCACAATAAAATCACAAATATGAATGTTGAAACAATGATGATTGGGTAATGCATAAGTGCTAATGCAATATAGTGAAAATTAAAGGATTATTGGACAACAAGAATGTTCACTCTAAGCTTATAAACAAAGGCAAACAAAGTAGAATCTAACAAAGATCGGGTCTTGATTTCTTTCTAATGGATATCGAACCTTTTAGATGATCCCTAAAGATTTTGATTTCAGAACAATCTCTTAGATCCTCAAGACTAATATATTGTTGTCTTACCATTCTCGAGAAATCACCTCCGGTGTCATGTACCCAAATATAAGGATGGCATGTTTCGTCATAGTAATACAAGAAGCTCCTCGTTCCTCCACCACCAGCAGTTTTATTGTTGCCGCCACCATTGCTACCATTGGTACACGAAACATAAGTCTTGTAAATATTCTTACTTTTCATCCGCCTTGATGATCCGGGCTTGATCGTATGAACTTTCTTTAAAATCGACCCCACTCGTATCTGCAACTCAATGGACCTATCACTAAGGTTCCAAATCCTTGTGCCAATCCCTGAAACTTTTGGATGATCGTAACATCCATTGAAACACCTTGTGATAGACAAAAGATTATAAGTTTTCATTTGGACTCTTTGAAAGTAATTTGGTTTATTCTTGTTTTAAGTGTCATGTGAGAATATTTGATACATCAAAGATAAGTTTTAGATCTTTTGGTATGGCAAGTGGTAGGGTTCAAGAACCATTACAAGGTAGAAAAGATCACAATTTGGCACTAAATTAGTGGAAAAGTAGTAACATTATTGGAACTTTTTCAAAGCTTCATGATGGAGTGTCATATGATGTTGCTTCCTCTTTCATCATTTCGGTACATATGAGTTTCCTCCATATTCACTTTGCTTTCAAGATTCATAGAAATTTGTTTGGTTAATTATAATAACTGGTATTGATTTTGTCATTGTGGTTTTGAATATTTCTATTATAAAAAACAATTATCGGTTTGGTCAGTTTGATTTTGCTAAAGGAAATTAACCTTATATATATGTTTTTAATCTCAACTATAATCATACTATAAATTAAAAGATATTACTCCTTATAGTATATTATAATCTAACTTCTTAGCTACAATAAATATTAAAATGACTGGTGTACAACTCAATCACTATACAAATGTGAAAGTGGACGGTGGAGACGTGGAGCGGTGCTCTTCTTACGTCCTATATATATTACACTAGGTGAGATATCCGTGTACTAATAGCTGTAAAAAATAAATTTTAGATAAATAATATTTTAAGTTTATAATTTGGTAATATATATTATTTTTATTAAAAGAAAGTTGATATAACATATTTTCGTTTATTCGTTAAGAAGACGTCAATAACGTTTTCTTATTATGTTATTAAATCCAAACCTGATTATAAGTGGGATTCACATGTAGGTACTTAGATCTATGAAAGCTTTGCTACATTGATATAAATATTATTTTATAAATTTGACTAAAATTTTTAAAAAGTCCATATTCTCATATGACATTGAACAAAAAGAAAGTCAACATATATTTTCATAAAGTTAATGTTTATAAACAAACAGAAAATAATTTACTGATTAGAAATACAAAATAAAACAATGGCCGGTAAATACTTCATTTGTAGATATGAGAAAGTACATTCATTCATATGTAAAAGAAAAAAAACTCTTAACTTTTCAAACAATCCTTTCATTCTTAAGTTTCCGCATGACCAATTATATTTTAGTAAAAATAATGATTAATGTATTTAAAACGAATTTAAAATTGAACAAAAAAATCGCAATTATGAAATTAAAACGAAAAACAACGTATTAACCTGAATGTATCACAAATTTGCGAATACCTCATTGCATACAACATTTATAGTTTTATTTCTGTAATTCCTGTCTTGATCTATATTTGGTAATTTCAAACCATTCCTACTTTTCACTCTGGATAAAGCAACATATAACTGATCATGTGTAAACATGAATCTTTCAAATACAAACTAACCCTTGAAAGTGTGTCCCTTACTTTTATTGATTGACATCGCAAAACATAATAATAACATAAATTGTCTTTAGGTATAATAGTAACACGTGTACTACTAAGGGCACAGGCTGAATACAATATAAAACATATAGTAAAAAAAATATTTATTATATGAGAAATGTCTCATAAGCAAAAGACTATTCAAACAAAATGTTTAAGCCAATAATCCTTCAACAAACTAATCACCTTTCACTGTACCCCATAGTTTTATATTTTTCCTTTCATTACACCTTTCATTATACCTCTATACCTCATAGAATTGTTTATTTTTACCACAAAGATAAATTAAATTTTTATTATACCTCAAAGGATTTTAGATTTTTACAGCAAAAATTAGAGTTTTGTGTGGTGGTTGTTGTTTAAGAAGATTTTACGTTAGAAACATACAAAAGAAAAGAAAAAGAAAACACACCAATTTGATTAAAAAAACTTCAACTTAAATCCTATATGAGAAGAATGTACTCGTCAACTTAAATAATAATTTTTATATCTTTATTATTATTTTTCTCTCTCCTATTCAATTAAATAATACATTTTTATTTTTCCTATTATATTAAATAATAATTTTTATAATTTTATCATCATATTTTTCCCTCTCCAATTTACTTTGATGAATAGTGTTTCTATATATTTACTAGTTTCATCAATTTCTTTATATATTTATTACTCACAACCATTATTATAATATTTGTATAATATAAAGATTCCAATCACATAAATTATACATAATCAAATATGAATGCTATGGAAAAATTTTAACTCAAATTCTTAAAGTCAAACATAAGAAATGAAAAAGTAAATAATCTAGTACATAAATCCATTTTCAAAATCAAATGTGACATGGATAGATATCTAAGTGCATTGCTAAATTTAATAGTTATAAAAAGACGCAGTAAAATAACAGTTTATTAGATATAAATTAGTTCACACCAATCATATGATAAATTTAAAAGAAAATGGCTCAAAACAATTTAAAAGAAAAATGGCTTAGAAATTAAGCAATGGATCCCCTAATTTACCTTCAAAAGTGAGCAATGAAACCCTTTATCTAACCTTAGAAAGTTGTCATCGTCATCGTACTCAGTATATCCCACCTAAAGGTAGGGTCTTAGGGGGTAAGATGACGACAAGCCTTACCTCTACCCCATAGGAATAGAGAGGCTGCTCCGAAAGAGACCTTGGCTCATGACGCCTGTAACCGTCAACCAAACACCTTTAACATTAATTTCACAAAAATAAGTAAAATAACGTTAAAACTAGTGCAATTTTACTTTTGCCCATCGAGGGTCCACACATATATACATTATATGCGCGCACCGCAGACGAGGCGTTTATCTAACCTTAGAAAGTGAGCAATTAACCTTAGTCAATAAAGAAGTGCATTTAGCAACCTCAACTGTCAAACCCTCCACTGCTCTTGTAAATGCCTTGAATTAACATCTAAAAACACAAACTAAACAAAAAAAGAACGACACCCACCCGCAAAGGTAATCATTCTAGAAGCGGTTATGTTTTGATAGAAAATGGAACGTGTGATCTAACCTGTAATACAAAATGAGGAAACTCATTTTTTTTGGTCTAGGTTGCAGGGGATTTTTTCTTGCCGCTGATGTCTGTGAGTTAAGAAAGTGCTTTAATCGAATTAAGAAAGTTTAGTGTATCAGTGTATGTTGAATATAATTACTAAAACAAACAGTCGAGTCAGGTAACTGGTCAATTAGTAAAGTTGTAGACACCACAATTCAATCTTAATTTCAATCTAAGGTCGTTCAACACATTTCAACTTCAGTGTCATATGATCTTCAATTTTAGCCAACCTAACAACTTTGATCGAAAGACGTTGCAAATAAATAAATGTATTAATGTAAAATTTATTATATGTAGCGTAAGCATGAATATTCATTATTGAATAAGAGTTAGTATCTATGAAGTTGAAAATGGTAAAAAATGATCTACAATTTTAGCCAACCTAACAACTTTTCCTCCTTCTCCTTCTCCTCCTTCTTCTTCTTATTATTAGAATATTATTTTAAGATGAATGTTTGTCATCAGGTTTATGATATTATTTTACCAGGTTTGGTATGAACCGAAATTTTAGTAGATATATATTAGTTGATATGTTGTTTAAAACTTATAAAATTTACAAGGCATCTAAGAACATTGAATTGGTTATAAAACATGTTCGTGTGTTAGTTTTAATGTTCAACATCGAAAATCTTATTAATTTGAGATAAAAATCCACAAACAATTTATATTGTTGTGATTTTAAAAGTGAAAACATTTAAAAGCATTAAACAGACTTAATTTGGGAGTGTTGGTGGTGAGATTAAGCGCATTCAACACTTCTGGATTTTGGAAATCCAGTTTTATTAACATTCATTGCACTATGGTAATCTGAATAAAGAAAATAGACAAAAAGAAATGAAAATAATGAAAATCTAGTAACAGTTGTTTCATGTGTATGTTATAAACTGCTAAGAAAATATTCGTTAACCTATTGTATAAAAATAGAGCAATCTACCAATAAATAAATGTTGATCAGCATTAACATAAACAAAGAACGAAAGTTGAGTATGTAACATTTAATTTGCAGATTCATAAACACTATCGAAAGCATTCAAACGACTTTTTAGTATATAAGTTTGCATATTGATTGTGGTTTCTATTTAAAGCTTTTCTCTCTTAAAACTACAATTATATACGAAATATATATCAAGTTTAACTAAAACAAAAAAAAGGTCATCACATCATGTTGTGCAGATGCTAAACAACACACCTCATTGTGAGAAGGATTGTTCAAATTCACATCCATCATAATACACTTTTGCATCACACTACAAGAAAAACTGACGATTAGCGGCGACATCTTTAGCGGCGACACAAGAATTAGCGGCGACACAAGAATTAGCGGCGACATCCCAAAAAAAGCGCGTTGAGCATTAGCGGCGACACCAATAGTGGCGACACGTCGCCGCTAAAACTCTAAAAAAAGCGGGGTCTTTTCCCTCCCCCTCTTTATCTCAGAACTTTACCCCAAAAATCCCAAAATCGTGTCGTCGACTCCAATGGCAAAGCTTAGTGCAATTGGGGCGGGGCGACCGCCCCTGCTCCGTTTTTCAGCAGAAGTATATATTTGCAACCCCGTAATTCAAAAATTTTATCTCTCGCCCCTGCTTTAAAAAAATTATAAGGTTATATTTGCCCCTACTCCATAATATTTTATATTTATTAAAAAATATGGATGACAAAAAAACCTGAATATAACTAAAGAACCGAGAGATGATAGTTACCATCTTGGTTTGTAATTTGGGTATTTAAGGTTTGAGCTTAGAATTAAATATTCACTTTCATTTAATATATAAACAAAAAATTTATAACTGACTCATTAGCAATTAATCCCTAACCCAACCAAATTGATGTTCATATTATTATAACTGGCCCAATTATCATTAGTCCATTACATTCAAATGAAATAAAAAAAAATACGGGAATAAGGATTCACCCCACCCTTTGTCCACAACCCACACGAACAAAGCAGCGACTGCTGAGTTGTAGTTCTTATTCTCGGGTACGCATAATTTCTGTCGCATGTTTATGGCATTAAAAACAATATATGTTTGTTAACAAGTATTTTAGTTTGGTGCAAAAACGTGTTGTTCTGGACACGCTAACCGGCCCACTCCAAACCGCTCCAGGTCCATCACGTGAGAGGTAAATCAGCCTAACTCAGTGGCAAGGCGATTGGCGCTGCGGATCGGATTTGAACACGCGACCTTTCGCTATTTGGTGCAAGTCATACGCTCCTTTAACCAAAACAAGTATTTTAGTTGTTATGTTTGAATGAAAATTAAAGTTTTTATTGTTTGAATGAAAAATTAGAGTTTAGTTATGTTGACCCGAACCGCTGACCCAAACCGCCGGCTAGAAACATAGCGTTAGAAACAAAAATTTAGGCTATTAATTTCCGCCCCTACTTACGTTTTTTTCAAGCTCCGCCACTGGTCGACTCCATCCACCCGCGTTGCGGGCTATTATCCAACATCACCTCCAATCGACTCCCAGATCGTGACCCTCACATCCGTTGCGCACCACCTCCGCTGCTCACTACCTCCATTTTTCGAAGCTTTATCTCCATTGTCGAAGCTTTATCTCCGCTGACTGGAGCACCACCGGAGGCACAACAGCTGAAATCAAGAGCACCACCTTAGCATTATCACCACCAGAGCACCACGTTAGCATTCTCACCATCAGCGCTTTAACCAGACTAATAATCACCATTGTCATCATTACTGTCAGGATCGAGAATTTAGTAGATTCCTCATATCAACAAGGTGAAAGACCTCCACAACCTATTAATGGCGGAAACGGAAACATATTGGATCTCACAGAGCTCAAAGACAACAAACATCGGTGAAGAGTAAAAGATTGTTCTTAGATTAAATTGTAAATGGTTACTGGGTTATTGATTACAACGATGCTCACAATCACTCGATTTTAGCACAAGTATTCAGCACACAAACAAAAACCCTAACTTATTCTATTTATAGACAATGACTGATAAGGAATATCAGTTAGGCCTATTTACAGAGAATGAAAACAACATACTAAACGGCCCATCCGTCAGACACGTGTACTCAAGTGCTCGAAGAACAAACATGTTCATTCGGATAGGTAACGGTGTGCATGATGATGACATCACCTAAGTAGCTTGTTCGAACAGAAGAACGTCTTCATCCGTATAAGCAACAGGATGCTCGAATATCTCCTTTACTCATTCACATAAGTTATATGCATTCGAGTAAGTCTTCTTCGAATAGATTTTATTTGTTTGCATATAGAACAGTTATTCGAATAACTTTATTCTTTATTTCTTTAACTTTATCATCCGTAGAGGGAATAGTGTTTGAGTAACTTTGTTCATTCGAGTAACTTTGGTTTATTCGAGAAGCAAACAATTTGTTTGAACTGATTTAATTCCATTCGAACAAGTTTATTATTCCGAATAATCCTTTAGTCATTTGAGAAGCAAACAATGTTCGAACATATTTGAACTTTGTTCGAACAAGTTTGTTCTTCCGAGAATAAACAGTGTCTTCGAATAGATCTCAACTTTTTGTTCATTTGAGTAAGTTTTGACTTACTCGAATGACCAAATTTGTCCGAGTAGCTTCCTCGTTTATTATCTACAAGCTTTAAGCTTTTACTATGACACCCCACCTCCCGGCCCCCGGTCCCCGACCTCTGGCCCAAGAAGGGATCGTCACTAATCATTAACAAACCAGGATCGAGCCACCAGATTTACACACAAGACAAATTACACCAAAACATACCTTTTCATTTCATACAAAAATGTATTACAGTGGAAGCAAATAATTTACGATACAATAGTAAACAACCCTGCCAGCCTTCCCTTGTCTTGCTCATATACCTGAGATTACATATATA
>WOUH02000022.1:350142-364784 GCA_009936405.2 Stevia rebaudiana | reverse complement strand
AACTGAACTAAATTTGTTCACAAATGAACAAAACTTGTTATAATTACATAGTCTGACTTATTTATGTGAACTTTGAAATATTATATTCATATTAGTGTGAGTATATATACAATTTATAATAAGTACATATAAAACTTACAATCCGATTAATCCCGACTAATCCTGATTAATCCCTAGTCCTCACCTCGTTGCTCGACTAGCGCCTAGCGATTTCTATAACATTGGTCTTAATTAAAAGTCCCACATATTTAGAAATTTGTCATCACGTCTTCCTGGCTATTGATTATAAGATCTAATGGTTGAGAAACCTTTTTAACCTTCCTGTCCTTCCTACTTGAACCCAACCATGTATATATAAGTCGAGCAGTAAAAAAAATTAGTAGAACAGATGTTACAAGAAAAACAAACCCGACCCCATCATCGGCTTCGTTGATTCAACTGGTTCTACCAATGGCTCAAGTGTCTTCTAGATATTAGAAGATAGCTGGATGATGGGTTCAAATATATTAGCAATACTTTTCAGTTGAGGTGTCAATTTTCAACATACTAACACGCTAATGGTTAATTTCATTCAACACAACTTGACCCATCTAAAATCTGCAATTTTATTTGCAGATCACTTGGGATGGCATTACCCGAACTGAACCACTTCACAGAAGCATCAATAGCCGCATCTAGAATATTCCACAGAATCGACCGAATCCCGGAGATCAATGGTCACGACAAAAAGGGGCTAATCCCCGACACGATCAACGGTCAGATCGAATTCGAAAACATCGAGTTTACATACCCATCAAGGCCAAACTGCATTATTCTCAAAGACTTCAACCTGAAAATCGAAGCAGGAAACACAGTTGCACTTGTTGGTGCTAGCGGGAGTGGTAAGTCGACCGCCATTGCTTTGGTTCAAAGGTTTTATGATGCGGATCGCGGTGTTGTTCGGGTTGGTGGGTTGGATATAAAGAAATTGCAGTTGAAATGGTTTAGAGCACAAATGGGTCTCGTTAGTCAAGAACATGCATTGTTTGGAACATCAATTAAGGCAAATATAATGTTTGGAAAGAGTAATGCAACCATGGACGAAGTGATCGCAGCTGCAACTGCTGCTAATGCTCATAATTTCATCCGACAGCTTCCTCAAGGATACGAGACAAAGGTAATTTAAAATTTGTCGAAATATATATACCATCGTGTTTAGCTTCAACAATCATGACGATTTAAAACACCACTAGAGACGAGATCGAATAAAAAGAAAAATTATGACCAAGAACGAATTTTAGTCGAGATTTAGGTTATTAAGTTTTTGCAATCATACTTAAGACACCAAGAAGCTGGGCTTATAAATTATAATGAACTATTTCACACATACTAATACTAAAATATTTATGTGCAACTCTTTTTGACCTGTTACCCAACACTCTACATAACCTGTCATGTCACCACTACTAACGAGTTTATTGATCTTCAAGGTTGGTGAAAGGGGCGCGCTTTTATCAGGTGGACAAAAACAAAGGATCGCGATTGCTCGAGCGATCATCAAGAACCCAATGATTCTTCTTCTTGATGAAGCAACAAGTGCACTAGATTCAGAATCGGAAAAACTTGTTCAAACTGCTCTTGATCAAGCATCTATGGGAAGAACAACGATGGTAAAGAAAAAAAATCACTTTTCTACTTCAAAATTTTCATAAACAACACTAAATCTTTACTTTTGAATCTTAAACCTTGAACATAACAGGTTGTTGCACACAAGCTGGCCACAATACGAAATGCAGATGTGATTGCTGTTATGAGTGACGGTAGTGTAATCGAACAAGGTTCACATAAGGATTTGATAAACAGTAACACTGGTCATTATGCTCGGTTAGTTAAGCTTCAAAGACAGTACAGCTCGTTTAACGATCACGAGAATAATACCCCAAGCGCGGTAAAAAGCAGTGCTTCAAGATTAAGCACATCAAAATCAAGTCCGGCTATGTTCGACTCACCAATGCCTAATGATCCACACGCGTTATCATCATTGAACCACCCGCCACCGTCATTTACTCGGCTCCTGCTGTTAAATTCAGCAGAATGGAGACAAGGGTTGGTTGGCAGCCTGGCTGCAGCAGCTTTCGGGGCGGTTCAACCGGTATACGCGTTGACGATCGGTGGAATGATCTCCGCATTTTTTGTACAGAATCACGAAGAGATGAATGCGCGTATAAGAACTTATTCGATCATTTTCTGTGGGCTCGCGGTCATATCAATTCTTGTTAATGTTTTGCAGCATTATAATTTTGCTTACATGGGTGAGCAATTAACAAAAAGGATTAGACTAAAGATGCTTGAGAAGATCCTGACCTTTGAACCGGCTTGGTTCGATGATGAGCATAATGCTAGTGGAGCGTTGTGCTCTAGGCTAAGTAATGAAGCTTCAATGGTCAAGTCACTAGTAGCTGACCGGATGTCGTTATTAATCCAAACAGTCTCGGGTGTGTTGATCGCGATGGTTATGGGTCTAGTCGTGGCTTGGAAGCTCGCGCTAGTGATGATTGCGGTTCAACCACTCACAATCCTTTGTTTCTATGCAAGAAAAGTATTGTTGTCCACAATGTCAGCTAACTTTATCAAGTACCAAAATCAAAGTACTCAAATCGCGGTTGAGGCTGTTTATAATCATAGAATCGTGACGTCGTTTGGGAGTTTAGAAATCGTTCTTCAGCTATTTGACAAAGCTCAAGATGGGCCGAGAAGAGAAGGGAGAAAAAAGGCATGGTTAGCCGGAGCTGGGATTGGTTTGGCTCAAGGTTTGACCTTTATATGCTGGGCTCTAGACTTTTGGTATGGTGGGAAGCTGGTTGATGCCGGGGAGATATCAGCCGGGGATGTTTTTAAAACATTTTTTATATTGATCAGTACTGGGAAAGTTATAGCTGATGCCGGAAGCATGACTTCCGACATCGCGAAAGGGTCTACTGCTGTTGCTTCAGTTTTCTCGGTCTTTGATCGCCAATCACTCATCTCAAGCAATGTTCATGTACGTAACCATGCATATATTTGCTATTTGTTGCTTATTATGTTTTCTATGATCACATCTTCATAGTGACATTTCATCATAAAACTTGCTAGCTAAAATTTTTTATCGAACTGCGTGTATTCAACCTTTTTTTTAACAATTTGTGTTTAACCTTTTACCAAAACCTTCGTTTTATCAAAACGACTTGTGTTCATCCTTTTATCAAACACTTTGTATGCTAATTTTTTTATCGAACACCTTGTGTACAACCCTTTTATCTGGGCATTGATTTTTTGAAATGAAACAAAAACATAAGACAAACCTTTTATCATGTTAACTAGGCAAACACGTTTAGTTAAATAGATATGTTCATGGTAACCAAACGGGTCTGTTTAAAACAATTTTAAATTGTGTTTTATGTGAAGTTAAACTATTTTAGTATGTTTATGACATCATTTAAAGTTTGAAATACAAATTGGCATAGTTTAAATCTAAAATATGTAAACTTAATGTATTATATGTAAAAAAATATAAAGTTTTCGACGTTATGGGTCGTTTTGTTGTCAACCCGTGAATACTAATGTTGTTTACAATATTTTTGTGTTCCGGTCTCGTATCAGGGTACCACAAACATGCCCGTTTAACATGGTTACTTTAATCTAATACCTTGCATGATAAAACTTTTATCAAACACCTTATATGCAACATTTATAGGACGGAACCGAAGGCAACCGAACAAAAATAGAAAAACTAAGTGGACGAATAGAGATAAAAAAGGTCGATTTCGCGTACCCAGGCAGACCCGAGACCCCAATCTTACGGGAATTCTGTTTAGAAGTGAAGCCCGGATCGAGCATCGGATTGGTTGGGAAAAGCGGGTGTGGGAAGTCGACCGTAATCGCGTTGATCCAACGATTTTACGATGCAGATCGAGGTACAGTGAAGGTTGATGGTGTGGACATACGAATGCTCAACATAGAATGGTACAGAAAACATATGGCACTCGTTAGCCAAGAACCCGTCTTGTATTCTGGCACGATTCGTGACAATATCATCTTTGGGAAGCCGGATGCATCGGAAAACGAGGTTATTCAGGCTGCTAAAGCGGCTAATGCTCATACATTCATCTCGTAAGTAATTAAGTAAACAATACTTGTATGCTATACTTCTATATCTGTTGCAATTATAAATAATAACTAGAGTTCATGGTCAGACACCATTCTTTGTCCCAACCATTAACGTTAATGGTTATGAGTTGAGAAACAAAATTGGTCGATTTTACCGTTATAATGATCCATGGAACGGTTTTTGCTGGTTTGAACTATTTTTTTAATACTTTTTCTTATTGACATTTTTAAGAAGTTAATTATGAATTATGTGAATAACTATATATTTTGAAAATAAAAAAATATATATATCAACGAAATCTAACTACAGATTCAAAATTTTAAATTAAAAACAACCATTATACAACATTACCACCAAAGCCATCAGAATCAAATTGTAAACCAACCTGGCCTTTTAAATGGTTTTCCCGACATCCTTGAAAATAACTAGTACTTATATTTTTGTAGTTTCTAAAATTTAATCTTTATTTAGGTCTTTAGATTATCGATCTTCTTGTTACCATTGTTAGACTATCAGGGGGCGTGAGTGACTACAATAAAGCCCCAAACACCGCCCCATGGGGTGTGAGTGGGGCGTGATTGGCCCATCCGTGACTGCAGTAAAGGCGTTGCCTCATATTCCTTTTTTTTTTTTTTCTTTTTTTCTTTTTTTTATATCAACCAATCATTTTATACCTCTGACCCTCGTATCAATCATAATACATCACTTCATCTTCCTGCTTTTTACCCACTCAAGCCACCACTCACCCCATGCATTTTCACCCTTCCAATCACCTATTTTACTCACTCTCTCTTCTATGTGACATGCCCACTCATGCCCCTAGTCACCCGGGAGCACCACATGTTCTTACTCAATTAAGAAATATTAGTTATTGGAATAAGTGATTTGGAAACCAAACTAGATTGGGTCGGTCTAATCAATTAAGCCGGACCACTAATGGTCAACTAGTTTACCTTTTTTGTCTATATTTCAGATACTTACAGGTGATCGGTATATAATATTTGTTGTTTCTGCATTTTATAATTATTAATTCTTTTTCAATTTATATGAGTAACTTCTTATGTGACATTGTTAACATATGATATAAAAATGAAAGTATATACAAAGTGAAACATACATTTTCATATGATTAGCCTCTTATTAAATTACCGTTTCCCTACGATAATGAATGATAAAATATTTTTAATGTATATAGATCACTTAAAGATGGATACGATACTGAATGTGGTGAAAGAGGTGTTCAACTATCAGGAGGGCAAAAACAAAGGATCTCAATTGCTAGAGCAATTATCCGAGACCCTACAATATTATTATTGGATGAGGCTACAAGTGCGCTGGATGCCCAGTCAGAGCATGTTGTTCAAGAGGCTTTGGACCAGATTATGGTCGGAAGGACAACAGTTATGGTGGCTCATCGGTTGAACACAATTCGAAATCTTGATTCGATTGCGTTTGTTTCTGAAGGAAAAGTTTTGGAGCAAGGAACTTATAATCAACTCAAGAACAAGAAAGGGGCTTTTTTCGAATTAGCTAATATTCAAAACGCTTAATATTGTGTCGACTTTATATGTAAATGTTTAGTAATGCCTTTCATGATATAACCGGAGAAATGTTCTTGTAAACGGGTAGCAGTTAGGCAATGTGGAGATATCTTTAAATGGAATGTAAGTGTTACGTTCCTAGATTTTGTTTGTTATATTTCTTAGACATTAAATCAAACAACTTACATGTGAGATTATGCTTGTAATAGTTGTTAGTAATTCTGCAATAGGAAGTAAGAAGAAAAATTAAACGAGCAAAGAAACAATAAACCAGGCTTGTGTTTGACACAATTTCCTTAAACAGATTCGCCGTCTGTTCCCAGGATACACCGGTTTGCAGCAACAACAGTGTACTGCCGGACTTGAGCACTTGGAAAGAACGTTGCCGGAATTTGGAAAGGGGCTTTTTTCGATTATCCGGCTTCTACCATCAGAAATTGGAAAGAACGTTGCCGGAATTTTTGGCCGGAATTTACCGGAGTCTGTTTTCGGTTTTCGAAGAAGATGAGCCTGTAGAGGAGGTTGAGAGGAGCTCGGAAGTACAAGGCTCATCGTGTGAAGTCACCGAAGATGGCTGGGATTTCGTTGCCGGAAAGTCACCGGAGTCGCCGGACCACCAATTCATGCCGGATTCCGGCTCGCCGAAATTTCTTTGAAAAATAGGTTAACTCATAGCATTTGTTAAGCAGCTAAACAAATGCAACGTTGTGTATCAACTTTATAAAATACATACCACAATACCCTCCTCACATAAGAATATGGCATCGGAATTAGTGACAAGTGTAGACAGAATTTACATGTTAAAAAGGTGATAAAAATATGTCAACTAAGAATTTTGATACAGGGCTAACCTTATAAACTAATAATTATTATTATATTTATATTTATATTTATAGTATATAAATATGTACACGTAATCACCATTATAAGTAGTAGTAATCTACTTCCAAACCTTGACAGTGCCATCTCTGCTGCTTGATAACAGGAGCCTCTGGTTCAATTTCACAGAAGCCAGAGAAAGGATAGAGTCACGGTGACAGCCACCTGTGTCAGTGGCAGCAGCTGCAAGAACTGTTTTTCCGCTTGGTCTAGTTTCTAAAGGTCGTCTTTTTGACTCCTATAGTTAACAAGTCAAACTTATTTAATAACACTTGTATAAGGCATAATATTTTATTTTCGAAGTAACTTTCCAGAATGGTAACCAAGTTTAAGTTTTGAAAGTGTCACTTAAGTTCAAAAGTGTTTCAACTAAGTCACTCAGCTTTCATGTTTTATTTGGATTATTGTTTTAACATGCTTTTTCATATGATTTTTTTTTGTTTCAAATAGAAAAAAAAAATTCTCTTTTTAAGCTAATATAGAGTGGCGATGTGAATTTTAGGTCTTTTTTTACTAAATTTTAATCAAACTAATATGTAATATAAATTATTTAATATAATTACATATATTAGAAATTTCGACCCCCACATCTTATCTTCCGATACTTTCTTAGAACAAACAAAATCCGATGCCAGCCCGATTTAAAGGTTTTAGTGACCCCATTTGGGCAAGATATGCATGAGTGACCTAATTGGAACACTTTTGAAATTTGATTACTATTATGTGACATTTTCCATTCATATTATTCTTTTCATCTTTTAACCCATCATGACCAACAAATCTCAACCAACATACTACATTGGTGAAGATATTATTTTGGTCTATTTTATTAGGCTATTACTCACTAATTTTATATTATTAGTTCATGACTTGTCAAGTCTCATTTTTCAAAATTTTTCAAAGAAGTCTCAAGTTTAAATCCAGCTTCCACTAGTAGGCAAGCTGCATTTCATCTAATCATGTTGGGTCAGGAGGGTGTATGCAAATCAAATTTCCAAAACAGGGTTTTGTTTTTATGAATTTTGTATATAAGCTGATTCAAGTCGGTAAATATCAACTATTGTGCACTTTTAAGTTATTACACATTTTAACACGATTCAATTATTTTATTCACAAAATTATAAAAACAGATAATTTTATATGGTATTCGTTTTGAAGATCAATAAGACTGTTTTAGTCATAACCAAATTTTTACTTGTTTAAAGAATTAATAATTATGTGACTCATTTTAATTTAGTGCAACAAAAGTTATTCCATTTTGGTATCTTGGTTGGTATACATTATATCCTATTTATTTCTTCATAATTTCTTGAGGCTTTTCAAAACTAACAAACCTGAACGACTTGCACACCGAAACTGGATTTGGTTTCATAAAATTCATCATTCCCGACACCCTTAATTGACGGACCACAAACGCAATAAGTTCGTTCTGGACTGCATTAAATGAAGAAGCAAATGTCAGTGATAATTATGTATTAATGAAACAAACCAGATTGAAAAAAAAAAAAAAAGGAAAACAGAAACCTGGAGTGATCCCATCGCCGGATTTTTAAGTCGGTGCCGCCAGTCAACAGATCACCGCCAGGTAATGGAAGCAGTGAACGGATACCAGGTGATAGTGGAGGTGGTTCATTCAGTTCATCAACTCTGTACTTGTAATTTACATTCCTTCTAGAATCTACTTTAGAATGGGTCTTGTTGGATGAGCGGGTCAAGGCGTCTGATGTCTCCGTGTCATTATCGGTATTTAAAACCCTTAATACCTGCATAGAAAACAACTTATTTATAAAAAAGGAAGGGAAAATAAATAAATAAATAAATAAATAAATGAGAAGCCAGCAATATAATATTTAGACCTCAAAGAAACTAAAAATAAGTAATCAAAATAATAAATGTAATTTTTTTTTTCCTTTTATATACTACACATTTTCTGTAAGTAATCAAAATATTCCAAACACTAACACACACTTGGTTATCTAGTTATTATGATTTATGACTTAAATAAGAAAACTGAAAAAGCACATCCAAACACTCTTCTATATAGCCCATTTCACTATAACTGATTTTCTGATATGAGTTGGTTGGGTCAGCTGAACCAGGCAGTTTTAACAGTTTTAAATCAATTTTTTTTCTTTATTTTTTCCAAAAGCATAAACTTTTATTGATGTTTTTATACACGATAAGATGATACATAAATATAATAAATATATATAACCTTGTGATCCTAAAACTAAAAATTAAAAAAATAAATAGATACTAATGTTAAACGCATGGTTCGGTCTAAACAGCCGGTTTCATCTTCAAAATTGTAAAACGGTCAAGACCAAACCGTGAACCAAATCGTATATATTTAAGCAGCATAACCAACCTTACTTTGGTTTTGATGGTTTGACAGTTCGATTTTGGCAGTTAGAACCAAAGAACGTAAAGTTGTATTCATTTTTTCAAAACGATAAGCATGGTACATGAATATAATACATATGACCACATAATATAAAATAAAAAATAAATAAATACATAATGTTAAGCGCCACGTTTGGTTGCTGGTGCCAAATTTCATACTCTAAACCCATCAAAATCTAACCATGAACCGAGTTGTATATATTTAGTCAAAAATAAATAATAATAATAATAATAATAATAATAATAATAGCAATAAATAAAGATTATATAGAGTTAATCTCAAATGAGCAATGTAATGTACCTGGTGACAACTCCCATTTTCTGCATTCCACAAAGAAACTTCATTACATCCTGCTGCAACATAAACAAGTGGTCTAACCGTTGCAGATACTGACGAACTCTGATTAGAAACAAAAAGACACATATTTGCTATCGGGCAAGAAACCGAATACTGCCAAGAATTAACCGGTATACCAAATCTCAAATCCCATAAATTTAAAACACCCCTCGACGAGCCAGACACAAACCAATTGCCACACGGGCTTGCCACAAGTGCACGCGCGTACCCTTCTTCGGGACCCACTTTCGTATTCCATGAATTTTTATTTTCTCTCGTGTCACATAAATGTATCCCGCAATTCTGTGTGCTGTAAAGAAACATTTTACCATCGTCACCACCACCACCACCACCACCTGATGTGTAGTTTAATAGTGTGAGAATTGCACCTTCTTTGATGTTACTTTTTTTAACATTGGTGATCCCGGAATATTTTTCTACAACAGGCCCGAGACCGTGAGAGATGTAATCGACTGAAAACGTATGAATTGTACCATCGGATGACCCGACAACAACTTGGGCTGACCCGTGGATCATTGTGGTACAAAGTGCCCGGCTTCCATCTAGACAATAAGTTAATTTAGATTTAAATGAAATGTCTTTTTCCAGCTTTCTAGAATCCCAAACCTTAACGGTGGAATCATCAGATGCGGTAACGAAAAATGTCTGGTCGGTTGATAGTGCTATGTCATTGACGGCTGAACGGTGCTCTTGTAGGTGTGCCACCAACACGCCACGTGGGCGCCACCCAGGATCAGGAATCACCGTGGAGTTTGAGTTTGAGTTTGAGTTATCATCTACCGTAACGGAGATTCCTTTTAGAGGTCCTGTTTCTTGAAACTTGTTGCTGACGTGGACGGTTTGATCCGGTTCACGATCGTCCAACTCATGTACCACTCTGTGAAGTTGAGGGTCTGCAGTTGATGACAAGGATTCCGGTGCTGACGTGGCGTTCCCCGGTGTTGATTTTTTGTTATCGTATTTGAAATAGTATAACGGTATACCGTCTGAAGACTTATCACCAATTAAACTGTTTGCACCGCTCATTTGTGGTGACATAAAACCCGAAAACTTTAATTTATCTGAAAATAAAGGATCCAATATATCAACCGAACCAGAACCGGTTTTAGCAAAGCTTCCAATTTCACCAAGAGTAAACGACTGGTGAATCGCGCCTGTAACGGTCTTTCGATCGGGCCACATTTTAATTTGATCCAACTCACGAACACCTTTCTGGTACGCGTCATCATTTTCAGATGGTTTAGATTTTGAAGCTGATGAGTTGTTGTACCATATCTTCCTTTGTCTTTCCAACATGTCTGAACTTTTATTGTTTTCCAAGATTTGGTAAAAAACCTGGCGAGAAACCGGTGGTTTTAAACACGAAAAGAGAGTTTTTTCAGAAGCTAATGAAGCAGGTTGCCTACGAAGAAAAGGACGAATTAGCGGAACAAGAAAAACATATGAATCAACTGCACCGAGCGTTTCACTACTTGCAGCAATAAACGTGACAACCGATCGTCTAACCCATTGGCTCGGATAACATAAAAGCGGGAACGCGTGTTCAATCATTTCAAGAAGTACCCGTTTCTTTAAAAACCCACTTTTGCATAAAATCGACAAACAATCTAACGCATTTACGATAACACCCTCCGTCGAATCGCCCAAAGCTTGTTCAAGATACGGTAACAGATACTCTTCAACACTTCGTTGACCAACAAAGAAACAAACATAAACAATCTGACGGTAGAAAACTGATCTCAGAAGCTCATCTTGATCATTTAGAAACGCGGGCAAAATCGGTAATATAAAGTCATTACTTTGTCGTTGACCGAAAAACCAACACAGATTACCGATGTCTTGTAACAACGCTCTTCTAATATTTGGTGTTTGTTTCGGGCCCATAACAAGCTCTTGAATAACTTCAGCTATCGATTTCCTTAACTGTGCCAGTTGAGCATCGTTTTTACCGGGTAATTTTTGTGATTTTTGGTTTAAACTCGCGTCATTGAGAACCCCAGCCTCTGTTAAGCTTATTGAGTGGATTAGAAAACCATATGCGGTTAATGCAAGTTTAGAAATATTACTCGCGTAGCAGATTCGTACGCTTTCTTCTGGATCATCGGGAAGCATGGAGAGCATTGGGAGAATATACTCTGGGAATATTTTAGCATCGCTTGGCGGGAAATCGCGAACCAACGGTAGGATGTCACACAGGGTTTCCAAAGCAGCCGATCTAACGATTGCGGATGAATCTGAGAGCATGGCGATAACGTAGGGAAGCACGCGTTGTAACCGATCCTCATCATCGATGTATAACGCACATGACTTTAATAAAAGGATAGCGCTTCTTCTTAATTGAGGTGTTTTCACGTTTCTTATGCAAGAACAGAGCAATGAGGCGATCAGAACCATACCTTCACAGCTTGTGTTATCGTGTGGTAGGGGTAAAATCGGCATTCCAAAAGTATCTGATTGGTTGTCGTAGTCGGACATTAACGAGTTTAAATCACTCATTGTGATTTCGTTTAGGAACGGATGGTGGTTTCTTTTGAAAACATTGGAGATTGTTTGAAGTAAGTTTCCTTGTCTGCTGTTTTGAGAATTTTCTGAAAGTATCGCATCTTCCATCTTTGGTTTCATATCGGTTTCTTCCCCAGTTCTGTTTGTTAACATCTGTTTCAGTATTTCTGGGAAAGAAAGCTGAAGCATTGCTACCTGCATAAAAAAATAAAAAATAAAAAATAAATGTTTTACATGTTTGTTTAGTAGGTATTCATATTTCACCTTTTCTGCAAAAACCAAATTCAAATTATCATCAGACACATGTTTATGAAGGATAATGAAATATTTATCTTACTTTCATATTTATTAAAAATAAATTTTATTTTATATAACAATTTGTCATGTTATATATAAATCCAGATATGTGTATTTTACTTTTTAACTGGTAAGTAATATGATAAAAAAAATGCAAAAATATACTTTGAAACGACAAAAAAAGGATTAAGAAAAACAAGATTGTTGTAATAAAATCATTATTAGTTAATTTTATTGCATTAAGAAACTTCAAAATTTTAGTTTATGTTTGTTATATTTTTTTAAAACAGCAATTAGACTAAGTTGTAAACTTTCATTCCTTCCATTAGGTAGGAAAAACTAGACTGAAGGGTGAAACTTTTATTCCGTTTCTTATGCGATGTTTCACGATTATTGCAGTAAATTGGATGTTTCTTACCCTAGAATCAGGATTGATGGGATTCAAATTTGAATACAAATTATGCAGGAATGGTGAGAAGTAGCATGGAAGAACAACACCTGCATAGCTTTGCAGGTAGCTTTCAGCAGAACAACGGGAATCAGGATCCAGTTGAAGAAGAGTAAACGTGGGTTGTTACGCAAACAGTTTGACTTGTTCAAATGTCAAGAGAATGAGACATTTGAATAATTGGTTCCACGGTTTACACTTTTGTTGGGAGAATTGTTGTCATTAGATCACGAGGTTATGTTTGAAGAAATTAATGAGAAGCTGCTTGATGCACTCCCTGAATCTTGGGAGATGTATGTGATGATGATTCGAGAAAACACTGATTTGTCAACTATAGAACTTGATACTTTGATTGCTAGGCTTCAATCGTATGACTTGGAAATGCAAAAGAAGAAAGCTGGTACTAAGTATTCTGTTCAAAATCCAAGTTTGTACATGAAAACTCCTAGTGCATCATCTCCAGTATCTGATTCCATTGCTTTTCTGTCAAAGGTTGATGAATCTTCAAGCAAATCTGAAAATTCTGATGTTAAAATTTGTTTTTTATCAAATTATGGAAAAAGCAGTTTTGGTAGTTCAGATAGTCAAAAGGAAAGTGTTAAAATTACTCAAGACCAATTTGCATTTTTCATGCAATTGGTAAATTCTTATGATGCTTTGTTTGTGGATGATGAAAAGAGGTTGACTGATGAAGATATGGATCAACTTGATCCAGATAATCTAGAGGAAATTGATATTCAGTGGCAGTCGGCAATGCCTGCTCGTAGAACCAAATGATTCTTACAACGCACGGGTTGAACTGAATTCAAAGGAAACTCCAAAAATAAGTTAGGGTTTTTAATGCAAAAAGTTAAGTGTTATCGATATGGAGATCTCGGTCACTTTGCAAGAGACTGTGAATTGGAGGAAGAAAAGATTGGTTTTGGAAATCAAAATGTAGACAAGTTTGATCCTAGGTCAAGTTCCAAGGAGAAAGCAAGTACAAGTACTGCTTTGTTTGTTAATGATGATTCAGAGTGAGTTAATGATGATTCAGAGGGAACTGATTGGTTTGAACATGCTGATGAAGTTGTGATGTGTGACAACCCGTAATTTCAGGTTACTAACCTAACCTTACTACTATGTGATTATTACTTGTTATGACTTAAATTATGTGTTATATGTTTAATTAGGACTAACTGAATGTATTTCACAAAGTGCACAAAGTGTACAAACACAAAACAGTAAGTAATTCGGTAAACTACGAATTGCCGGATTACGTACTGATAATTGTCCACGAACGTTGGTGAACTTAAAAATAATCATTTCTAAGTTTATTATAAGTATAGAAATCACATAACAAAAGTTTGGATAGCAAATCTTACATCTAAGACAAAAACGGTAACAAACGGAACAAAACGCGCAAAACGCGAATTACGTTGGAAACGAACAAAATAAGTGAATTGGGCGTATCTAGTGATACATTAGGATCTCTAGTAGTCTACTAATGAGTTTGGGTTGGGCTAGAAGAGCTGAAGGGCCCAATAGAGTGCCCATGGCCCAAGGTGAGATGAAGAGGTGCATTAAAGGGCTAATTAAGGAAACTTTCAATAAAAGGAAAATTCTCTCTTTCTCCCTTCCTCCTCCCTTTGGATTTCGACCTGCACCTCAGCCCCAAACCACTTCATTTTGATTCATTTTGATCAATCCCAAGTAGTTTTGTGGAAGATTCAAGTGGTACAAACATCTAGAGTGATCAAATTTAGGATTCATTCGTTCAAACTCAAGAAACAAGTAAGTATATTTAGGGTTTTGTGTAAATTGTTATTGATGATCTATCACTCAAAGGATGATTGTTTTGATGTTTAATAACTTAAATAAGTGATTTGAATACAAAACCATAAACAATTTCAAGTTAATTTGGTCAACTGGCAAATTAGGGTTCTTGAAGCTTACTTTGTTTTTCTAGATTCTTTGTTGATGGATGTTTTTATGTTATGATCATTGATATGGACTTATAATATGTTTAAAGGGATAGGAAAACAATAAATTTCATGTTTTGATGCAATTTGGAAAATTAGGGTTCTTGATGAAGAACACAAATTGGGG
>WOUH02000022.1:329643-341542 GCA_009936405.2 Stevia rebaudiana | reverse complement strand
GGTGGTTTCTAGGGTTCTAGGGTTCGAACGACGGTGGTGGGTTCTAGGGTTCGAACGGTGGTGGTTGTAGCAGGTGGCGGTGGTGGTGGTAGCAGGTGGTGGTAGTGGTGGTTGGAATGGTGGTAGTGGTGGTTGGATGATGAGGAATTTTAATTGGAGAAAAGTGGTGAAAAATGAGACGGTTGCCAGTGAAATGGGGAAAAATGGGGAAAAGTGGAGAAGCTAATGTGGCGCTGATGTGGCAGTGGGGAAAAACGGGAAGAAACAGGACCACTCCATGTGCTCTAACCAACACATAAACATGAATACACGAAAACCGAACCCAAAAAAGGATATAAAATACACTGGATAACTAACCGAAACCGGAAACCAACAAGACAAAAATTGAACCAAAACCGATGCTTGATTGTGGTTTTGGTTAAGGCTAAAAACCAAATCAAACTGAGAAGGCGAGAAAACCCCCAAGTGCGAGGCTCCATGGCTAGTCTTTTTGAGAAAAGTTGGAGTATATTCCAAAAATCATACTAGTCTTGATATGTACATCTCTGATCTCTCCTAACCCATACCAATTTACACTTTAATTTCTAATGAGGTCCTACATCAGATTACACCAAAATAACCATAAGAGGGGACGGACACTATGAGGTTTTTTTTTAAGTTTTAACATACATTCATTTTGTAAGTGTTGCTGAAGCATCTGATAACTATGAGGTTTTTTTTTTCAAGTTTTAACATTGCAAATACTCAAATCAACAAAAAAAAAACTGAATTTGTTTTCAAGCATGAATATTAAACAAATAGATGTTGAGCGGATAAATAAATGCTTTTAATGCCAAGAACCGATTCGAAATGGTAAAATGTAGGGTAGAGTAAACTAGCAAAAAATAAAAAACAATACACAAACAAAGATATAATGATGATATAAAATATCAATCGATACAACTTAAGAAACAAAACAAGTATCACACTAAATCATGTCACCAAAAGTTTGATCAATCTTCATATATTGTCAGACCTTATCATTTCCCTACAAACGTTTACAAATGACAATCGTTACATCAAATAATTGCAAACGTATATAATTGGTTTAACATTTGGCACGTCAAACAAAAACATAACACAAATAAACAATTTCAAAAGTATATGGACCAAGGGCATACACATGTGGAATTAAATTCTTTTCTTTTCTTTTTCTTTGGTATATATACGGTCTAATCCTAATTCCTAATCGAACCCCAAATTATTAAAATCCGACCCCTTGAAATTTCTAACAATATATCAACTTCCAAGAATTTTCAGAAGTCACCCCAAGACAAAACATTTTAATTTTTTTTTTAAGATTAACAATAATAAACCTATAAGTATTTAAACAATTAAGCTTATTACTCCATTAATTCTTATAAGGCCAATTACCTAAATACACAATAACTAACCAAAATCCTTTAGCCCAACCATCGATTAACCTAATAGGAGAAGGTTTGGGAACACCAATAAAATAGGGAAAAGCGCAATTCATACGTGAAAAACTCATTAATAAATGTGAAAACAAAAACATTTTTATATAAAATTTTCGGAGATTTTTTATATAACCACATGTAGAAGCTGTTCCAAAAAAAGATTAAAAAAAAAAGAAGTTAAAGCTAAAAAACACTAAAAAAACCTATAAAGAAAATTCCCAAAATTAATTTTTTAATTAAAATGTCTTCTACATGTGTTTATACTTTATATGCACAAAAGCTCCAAGAAAATCAGTAAGAAAACATTTTTTCACATAAGAAAACAAGCTTTTTATGTGTAATTCACAAGTGAAACGGACTGCTAACATTTTCTTGGTGTTCCCCTAACACAATATTTGATGAACACGGGACCCCAACTAAAAATAAAAATATTTGTTTGGCAAAATTTTCCGACCCCCATAGAAACGTTCCAGGGTCCGTCAGTGATTGAAACATATGATGCACTTGTATGAAAAAGAGTTTGAAAATGGAACCTACCACCAAACAACACATTAAAAACCCTGATCGAGAAGGTAATCACCAAGCCTTTCAACAATCATGTTACATTGGCCCGGAGCCATGGGCTCGTCATAGATGCCAATGATTATAGCCATTCCAGTCTTCTTAACCGTAACACCTCCCGGTCCCTGTAAAAAAAATTAAATAAAATCAAAACTCTGCAAATCTAATTACTTGTTTAGAATAAAAACTATTATGCAACATAAGCTTTTAATCATATCATCCTAAGTTTGAGAAAGTAAAATAATAGTGATGAGGTAGCAAGAACAACGGGTAGGGTAATGACTTCAATATTTTCTATAGTTTGTAAGTAATTAATTACCAATATGAATAATAATCCAAGAGTTAAAGGATTTAGGAGGTTGTATGCATTAAAAGGTAAACTTCAAGCAACTTTCAAGTTTCAACCATCTAGCTACTTTTTATTAAAAGTAATTCATGTAATAGTCAAGTTGCATGGGATTGTGTTTGTTGAGTCCTACGTAGTTAGTTGATTGTGTCTTATTTAGTGGGTAGTTTCTGTTTGATGAAGTCTAAGTAGTTTTTCTATTAGTGGGTCACGTTTGAAGTAGTAGTAGTAGAAGTTTCTATTGTGTGTCGTTCTTTTCTTTAAAAGGGTTGTAAGCACTTTGTTTTAAGTTGAATGAAATCAATCCCATTTTGAGTGAATTGCTTATGCTAAAACTGGTATCAGAGCATAGGTTACGTGAGGCAGAAACAAAAACACAAAAAAAACAAGCGTTCATGGCTACTGGTAAGGAAGCAGGTCTTTCACAAGTTCCCCTTCCGGTTTTCAGAGGGGAAGGGTACGAGTACTGGAGCATTCGCATGAAGACCATTCTTATGTCACATGATCTCGGGGATCTCGTTGAAGCTGGATACAACCCTAATGATGGTGATCGAGAAAGGTACAGAGAAAACAGACGCAAGGACGCCAAAGCCCTATCTTTTATCCAACAGGCCGTTCACGACGACATATTCTCGAGAATTGTTTCAGCAACTACTTCTCGTCAGGCCTGGACTCTACCACAAACGGAGTTCAAGGGCGATTCGAAGGTGAAAACTGTCAGGTTGCAAGGTCTTCGTAGAGAATTTGAAACTCTCCAGATGAAGGAAGGAGAAAGTATTGCAGATTTTTTGTCAAAGGTTATGAAGATCGTTAACCAGGAAAGGGCGTATGGGGAACTGGTGACGGACCAAAGTGTGGTTGAAAAGGTTCTCCGGAGCCTAACACCACGATGGGATCAGCAATTGAAGAATCAAGGGATCTGGCAACTTTGTCCTTTGATCAATTAATGGGATCCTTACAGGCACATGAAGCTAGGGTTAATCGGGGGATTGAAGTGCATGTAGAAGAAAGGGCGTTTCAAGCCACAGAAAGTGATGGACGGAAGGGAAACTCTCGTGGAAGAGGAAGAAGCCCCACTAGAGGCCGGGGGAGAGGACGTGGTCGATCTGGTGTCAGAGGTCGTGGAAGTATCCAGTGTTATAACTGCAACAAGTTTTGCCATGTACGGGCTGACTGTTGGAGTGAACCTCAAGTGCAAGCGGCAATTGAGGATGAAGAGGATGAAGATTATTGGCTTTTTATGGCAGTAGGAAGTGAAGAAGAACCAAAGAAAAGTATTTGGTTTTTAGATAGTGGGTGTTCAAACCACATGACAGGAAAGAAGCCTTTGTTTCAAGAGTTAGATGAGTCAAAGAAAGTAGAAGTTAAACTGGGTAACGGAAGAAGCATTTGAGTACAAGGAAAGGGAACGGTTGAATTCATGGTGAATAACAAGCACAAACCCTTGAAGATGTGCAATTTGCTCCAGAACTCGATTACAACCTGTTAAGTGTTGGACAACTCATGAGAATCGGGTACTCACTGCACTTTGATGATTTTAAGTGTGTGATAACTCATAAAGGATCAGGGAAAGTGGTGTGTGAAATTGCTATGACAGATAATAATATGTTCCCACTTAATGTAAGTAAAAAGGAGATGCTTGGGAAATCGTTAACTGTAGTTCAAAGTTGTGGCACTTACGGTATGGTCACCTTCATGAACAAGGGCTTAAACGACTACATGAAGAAAAAATGGTATATGGGCTGCCAAAGATTGATACTTGGCCTGTGTGTGAAGGATGCGTGTTTGGTAAACAATCAAGGAAGTCGTTCCCTAAACAAGCCTGGCGAGCTACAAAAGTCCTCGAGTTAGTACACACCGATCTGTGTGGTCCTATGTCTACAAAATCACTGGGAGGGAGTGTGTACTTTATGCTCTTTACTGACGATTATAGTCGGATGTCTTGGGTCTATTTTCTTGAAACGAAATCTGAAGCGTTTGAGATGTTTAAACAGTTTAAAGCTAAAGTGGAACTCGAATCTATCTAATCGAGGAGGAGAGTTCTGCTCAGCTGAGTTTCATAATTTTTGCAAAACTCATGGGATAAAAAGAGAACTAACTGCTCCATATACACCAGAGCAAAACGGTGTGGCGGAACGGAAGAACCGAACAGTTGTTGAAATGGCTCGAAGCATGTTACAAGAGAAGAAGTTGAGTGATTGTTTTTGGGGAGAAGCTATTGCAGCAGCAGTATACTTGTTGAAGCTATCACCCACTAAAGCACTATATAGTCAAACCTCTTATGAGGTATGGTACGGTAGAAAACCATCCGTTGATCATCTAAAAGGTTTTGGGTGCCCAGCGTATGGTTTAAAGCCAAAACAATACCGCAAGAAACTGGATGCCAAATCATTAAAATACGTGTTTATGGGTTACTGTTCGAACTCAGAGGCATACAGGCTATTTGATGTAAACTTAAGAATGATAATAGTTAGTAGAGATGTCATCTTTGATGAGTTTGCAAAATGGAAGACAAGTGAAGATCATAAGACTAGTTTTCCAGTAGATGTTGAGTATGTGAATGTGGAGGATTGTGGTACAGATGAAGAAGTTAGCAAGGAGCAGAAGCAGGATAACGAAACATGAGCAAAGTGATGAAACACATGTTGAACAAGATAGTGAACATGAAAGCAATGAAGAAAGTAGTGATACATCACATCAACAAAGTCAAAGTGAACCAGAAGGGACCTTAAGGCGTTCAAACCGAGTGAGAAAGCCAAATTCTAAGTATGCAAATATGGTGGCTAGTAGTAATGATGGAAATGAGGATGAATATGATTCTTCGTGGCAGTTTGCTTTATCATCATTCGAGCCAACCACGTATGAGGAGGCTGCCATTAAAGAAGAATGGGTCGAAGCCATGCATGCTGAGATGGAATCACTTGAGAAACATAAGACTTGGTCTTTAACCAAGTTACCAGAAGGAAAGAAGCCAATTGGATTGAAGTGGGTATTTAAGTTGAAACTCGATGAAAACGGGAAAGTTCACAAGCATAAAGCACGAATTGTAGCCAAAGGATATGTGCAGAAGTCGGGAATAGACTACGAAAAGACCTTCTCACCTGTTGCACGTTTTAAAACCATTCGTCTAGTGTTGTCACTTGCGGCTCAAAATGGATGGACCGTGTATCAGTTCGATGTCAAGTCCGCATTTCTGAATGGAGTACTTCAAGAAGAAGTTTATGTAGAACAACCACTCGGTTTCAAGGTGAAAGGCGAAGAGGATAAAGTATATCGGTTGCATAAAGCTCTATATGGACTCAAGCAATCACCGTGTGCTTGGTATAGTAGAATTGATGTGTATTTTTCAGAGAATGGATATGAACGAAGCATAAATGAGCCAACCATGTACGTGAAAAGAGGTAAAACTGGTGCTCTTATAATTATCTGTTTGTATGTGGATGATATGATTTACACTAGCTCATCTATGGAATTAATTAAAGAGTTTAACTAAAAGATGGTGCCTGAGTTTGAAATGACCGACATAGGTGAGCTAAAATATTTTCTTGGTTTGGAAGTAATGCAAAAGAGAAATGGAATCTTTCTCTCTTAGAAAAAGTATACTCTAGACTTACTGCAAAGGTTTGGTATGACAAATTGTAAGAGTACAGCTACTCCTATGAATGCAAACGACAAGCTAGTGGCTAAAGATGGACCTGAAATGGCAGATGCTTTCAAATACAGGAGTTTGACTGGTGGGTTAATTTATGTTACTCATACTAGACCAGATATAGTATATGTTGTGGGTATAGTCTCAAGGTTTATGCAGGAACCTTCTGTTGTGCATTATGGTGCAGCCAAAAGAGTGCTTCGGTATCTAGCAGGCACATTGGGTTATGGGTTGTGGTATGGAAAAGCTAAGGATGTCAATCTTATGGGGTTTACTGATAGCGACTGGGCTAGATCTTCTGAAGACATGAAAAGTCTATCTGCTTATTCATTTTTTCTTGGAACAGGAGCAATTTCTTGGATGTCAAAGAAGCAGCCAATTGTAGCTCTTTCCACTACCGAAGCAGAATATGTTGCAGCAACTTTTGCAGCGTGTCAAGCGGTTTGGTTGAGGAAGATGTTAAAGGAGCTGGATCATGCACAATCAGAAGCAAGCTTGGTGTATTGACAATCGTTCAACAATTTTCTTAACAAAGAACCAAGCATTTCATAGCCGCACTAAGCACATTTCAATTAAGTTTCATTATATTCGTAACCTTGTAGAAGCCAACGAGATTGAATTGAAGTCGTGTGATACTCATGAGCAAGTTGCAGATATTTTCACGAAGGCATTGGGAATGGAACAATTCTGCTATTTGCGAGCGTCACTATTATGTGAATTATGGGGAGATATTAAAAGTAATTCACGTAATAGTCAAGTTGCATGGGATTGTGTTTGTTGAGTCCTGCATAGTTAGTTGTTTGTGTCTTATTTAGTGGGTAGTTTCTGTTTGATGAAGTCTTAGTAGTTTTTCTATTAGTGGGTCACGTCTGAAGTAGTGGTAGTAGAAGTTTCTATTGTGTGTCGTTCTTTTCTTTAAAAGGGTTGTAAGCACTTTGTTTTAAGTTGAATGAAATCAATCCCATTTTGAGTGAATTGCTTATGCTGTGAACCAACACTTTTTTTAATTTAACTTGTTGAAATAAAACACACCTTGAATCGACTTATTTACTTATTGCCAACTCTGTTGTGCATATTCATAAATAAAAAATTACACCTACTGGTTTTATACATAATGGAAAAATAATTTGATTACTTTTTAAAATCATGAAATGTAAATGCCAATAAAAAGAGACTAGAGTTTTCACCTTTTTGCCACGAATAACAGCACCTGCCTCCCCTTGAATGACCATATATTTGGTCCCACCAAGGTGCAAGCCGGTTGGAGCTAGTGATCCGGGCTCATCAAAGTCCTTAATTATAGCTGCTATTTCCTCTGGCTTTACCTGCCACATCAGCCAATCAGTCGGTGTTAGTTTAACAAAGAGGCATTGCGTGTAAATAAGCCGATAAATTGCAAGAATGGTGGTTGCCAATTTGCTAATATTGATTGACAAGAACGGAGATATATTTCATCAAAAGCAGTGGTTGATATAACCAAGAGTCAATTTTATTATTTGTATTTTTTAAAGCTTTTAATTTGACAGCGCGATTTATATGAACACTCCACCCTATGATTTGCTTTACGTATAACCAAATAAGCTTTATAAACAATCATAAGTTGTCTCTTTGACTCTCTATCATTTGTTTTACATATCAACATTTTTATCATGTAAACCTTTCATAATTTCATCATCCCTTTGGGTTATTTTTACATATCAGCGTTGTGTTTTGACCAAATTTAAGTACATGAGGCGACCCTTAGCAGATCAACTTCTTTACATCCATTAGAAAAATAATTTTGACCAACTTTTATGTTGTCATGCATGTCACCAATTAACAATTTCATTAATCAAGAAGATCTTTACATCCTTTAGAAAATCAAATGCAAAAACCAAGTTCATATCCCAAATACGTCAGATCAAAACAAGCAAACACTTGGTAATTTTTAGTGATCAGCAACTCAGAACACAGATTATCCAACCAGGCAACCACACCAACACATGAACACTACAAAACAATAACAAGTAGCGAATTTTCAATCATCAAGTCAGATCAACGAATCAACTCATTAAAACACAAGAAGTAAAGCCAAAAAATTAAACCAATCTGAACTGAAACAGAACGAAACAGATCAGATAATCAGATCTGAATCTCAATAAACAACAAACAAATTTGAATAAATCAATTGAAGCTGAAATTAATCAAATTTAGTAACAACCAAATACACGGTCATTTTTAAGAATCCGAAATCTTAAAACACAAATCATCCTACCGCACCGAGAAATTGAGACTTCAGTATAATCGCAGTCAACGAATCTGAACTAAAGCATAATGATATGGATCAGATACTCAGATCCGAATCTTAATTAACAAACAAACGAATTTGAGCAAATCCATTGATGTAGAAACTAGTCAAATTACGTGATGAGCAGACAAATCGGAGGAAAAATAGGATGTTACATAGATTGATGGATAGAAAGTGGACCTGAGGGAAGCTGGCGGATTGAGCCCAAACGGTGCCGTCGTGACCGATGATGGCGGCAGCGGTGAGGTGGTTGCCTTCAATCTCGCACATCAAGTGGTCATCGACGTAAGCTTGCCACGACATTTTATCCGATTATCGCTTTCGATCTCCCAAAAATTTCTGTGAAATCGTTTGATACCGTTGAATCCGGTTCCGGAAAGAGATAGATATAGCGTGAACAACCAGGACGTGGTGTGCACTTACTCGTAAACCTAATGAGTAAAAAAAAATGTCATTTGACATTCATTTAATTTTTCAATTTTAAATTTATAAATTTTCTAATTTAATTAGATAAACTTCATATTTACATGTGTGTGAAATTCCAATATCCATATAAATAAATGTAATCATGTACGATATGTGTGGGATACTGGGATTCACGTAAACACATAATTGTAATTCAAATAAACTTCATAAGTAGATAACGTTGATATATAATTGTGGATAAAGTTAACTATTTAAATCTAGCTTTAATATATTATTTTAGATAATGTTATATGGCAACACCATAATTTATGTATTTTATATTAAAAGTTAAAAAAATTAATAATCAAAATTTTTAAAATTTGTTATTATTATACATTTAAGTATTTATCTCATATCTTTAAAAGAGTAAACTTTACAATGTTTAACAGTTTCAGTCCACACTTAGGGTTGTAAACGAGTCGAGCCGATCCCGAGCTTGATAAGGCTCGAGCTCGGCTCGTTAAGATTTAAGGGGGCTCGAGCTCGAGCTCGGCTCGTTAAGATTTAAGGGGGCTTAAGCTCGAGCTCGGCTCGGCTAGACTCGTTTATTATTTAATTATTTAATTTATATATTTTAATTATTAATTTTATTTATTTTTATAATTATTCTTTTTATATTTAACATAATATATATGATTTAGGTTTTTTTTATTTTAATATTATATATAGAAATAATTTTCAATATAAATATATATAGTTATTAGATTAATAAAATGATATAAAGAAAAAACTTGTTTAGGCTCGCGAGCCGAATCGAGCTTGATATCTGAAGCTCGGCTCGATAAGTAAACGAGCCACATTTAACGCTTGAGCTCGGGCTCGAGCTCGTTTAGGCTCGACTTGTTCGAGCTTTTTACCAATCCGATCCCGAGCTTTTCACGAGCCGGCTTGACTCATTTACACCCATAGATGTCACGTTTATGATAAGGTACATTTTGAGTGTTTTGGTTGCAAATTCGCAGTGATATCAATTGTAATATGTTTATGTATCTGCGTTTTGAAATCCTAAATCGTGTCTATGTAATGGTATTTTGAGATCCCGCCGCGTAGCGCGGGAACCTCTAGTATATATTAAGATTTATGGAGGGTAATAAGGATGTTTTGTGGCATCTCATTTTGACCACCAATGTTTAGGTTTTAAAATTTTGATATCATAAAACAATGGGAGTGAATGCTAACTCTTTTGTGGTTTAAAGGTTTTTTGCATTTAGGATCAGGTTTCTTTACGTTTGCTTTTACAACTGAGTATGTTTTCAGGTTTCACGGAGAGTGACACGATTTTTTGGCATCCTGAAAACGGTTGCGACATTAAATATATATGTGTTTAAATATTCGAGATCATGTGTTATTTGTTTTTGTTTTTGTGTTTGCATTTGAGTTTTTTTTACATACATTTTTTTAACGATTGAATACGTTTTCAGAATTTCAGGTTACGGGTGAGTGACACTCAGACACTCGATTTACCATGAAATATGCTACAAGATTTTACTTCATACTGCTCTATTTCTTTTTGGTGTTTAGATATTGTGGTTATGTGAAAACGAAAGGAATAACATTTTTTATCTTTAAGTTAGTTATTTTTTATTTTATTTTTTTTGTGCTAGCATTCGGGTTTCATTGCATTGGAGAATAATAATTCTTTTTTTTTTTTGGAACGGCAAATGATTAGTAGTTAATATCACCAAGTTAGTATTAATTTCACCCTTGAATGGATTTGAACCCATGACCTCCAAAAGAAGCTTTATTTCCCACCTCACTCTTAACCACTAGGCCAAGAGATCATTGGTTGAATAATAATAATAATTCTTTTCGTGAGGTTTTTTTTTGCATTTGGGTTTCCCTCAAGTTTGCTTTACAAATGAGCTCATTTTCATTTTTACAAAGGAGTGAGCCTCGGTTTTACTACGGAGTATGCTTTAGTTGAGGACAAAGTTGTGTTGATTTAGGAGTAGTTTAGTGGCCGTGTGAGTTTGTCGTTTAAATAACAAGCATAACAGTTCTTAAACTAAGTGGGTTGTGCTTAAAAATAACAAGCAATGTCCATCAAGTGGATCTAGATAAATTTGTAAAAATAGAACTCCCTTTGAACATTATTTATCGTGTACATTGTTCGTATAAAATGCCAAACATACGATGACAAAGGCACAAAGCCCCTCATTGCAGCTTCACTCACCATCACATGGTAAGATGAAGAACACGTTTTTTTCGAGAGCCACCTTTGATCTTAATCATTTGTCCCCACATCTTGGCACAACGACTAACCATCTTTTTAAGACTCACCCCATCGTGTCCCTTTTCGTGTTTAACCACTAATTGCCGTTGCTTGTCTTCTTCGGTAAAATGTCCTCCAAGAGAGTTTTTGCATTCTTCTTGTTTTCCACCAAAAACGTCTATGAACTTCATCTTTTTCTTCTCTTCTTCATTCTCTTCATCGACTTCTTTATCTTCAACTTTTAAAGCACTTACTTTCTCTCCAAAGAGTGTTCGCGAATGTGCTCGTCTAGTTCTTCTTGACATGCTGATGTCATAATGGGGCTTGTTTGGGTTAGAATCGCCTTCCATTTGTGTTAGAGAACGTCTTTTGAATTGAACTTGCAAAATTGTCACTAGAAAGAATTATAGAAAAGGGTTAAAATTATGGTTGTGAATTGAGATGCTTAGGAATGAATTTATGCTTTATGGTGGTCATAATACATTTGGTTGGTGGCCAATTTTGTCAAGTCTTTTTAAATGGTAAGATGTCTTACTTGAAATAGTGGATCTTAATTACCTAACAAAGATGATGGATCATATGGCAACATTGTTATAATCGTGAAAATGGTTCTAAGAGAATTTTGTGCTATGTTAATAAAAGATGAAGTATTGAATGGGAAAACGAGGGTGTGCGTGTGGTGCGATTGCACGTGACTTCAATTTTTTAGACTTGAAATTTTGATTATATATATATATATATATTGGGTTACATTATATTAAGAACCAATATTATATTTAGAACTATAAAAACCGTATAAAACACTTGTACATGTGCATTAAGGATTTATTAGGAGAGAGAAGATAAGTAGGTCCGGCGGTTAATTAACCGTCTTATGTTTAAAATATGTGACTATAAATAGTTCTTTTAATTCTTAACAAAT
>WOUH02000022.1:307703-319270 GCA_009936405.2 Stevia rebaudiana | reverse complement strand
TTTTATTATTACATATATATGTGAAATGCTCACCAACTACTTTTGTAGTTGACAAATATTATTTTACGTGTGTAACATGTTAAAGAGACAAGTTTTGCTATCATATAGGATTGCATGGACCTAGATAAATTAAATGGAACTTTTGAATTTGTTTAGTTGTTTATCTTTGAACTTATGTTGAATTTGGTTATCTTGAATGGAATTATTATGATTGGTTTAAACAAGTATGCATGTATGTTAATTATGAAACTGTAATGGCACGAGTGATGAACAATCGTATCATGCTCCGATGATTCCGTCATCGGTTGGGGTGTGACAGAGCGATGGGATGGTGTCCCAGCCTCGATAGCGGCATCGACATCGGTACCAGCATGTGGTGGGACCTGTCGACCTTGGCGAACTGGAGTGAACTCGAAAGGCTCAGTCCACTCCATGATGCCAGACTATCGTAACTTAAAAATGTCGTAGGGAGTCGTGGCAGGTCCCTCGGTGAGATGTGTAACAGGGTATCTATCAAAAACGCCTAAGAACTCGGCAACCCTAGTAATATATGGCCCTAAAGCTATGGTGGCCTGGCTACCTGGACGACGAGGTCATGCCACGGACGCAAGAAAGATGGTAGCCAGATTGGCTGGTCGGCCGGTCAAATGCAAAATAAGCAAAAAAAACATCCATCTTGCTACACTTTTCATTGCCGGAGTGGCGGCCATGTAAAATGCAGGCAAGGATTTTGTGGATATAACAGATAAAAGGAGCACGAATGGCTTACTCTACCACTGATGTAGTAAACGGACCATCTGCAATTGGTGGTCCAAAAAGTGGAAATCTGATATGGTGTCGCCCCCACCTCGATACGAGGACCAACCAGAGCACGTAACGCAGTGCGGAAGTCAGACTCTAAAACCTCGGTCGGTGTGTAAAAACCGAGAGCTAGTGCAAAATCCGGTACCGACATCGAGTACGTCTGTCTGCTGAGGGCAAACGAGACGGCGTCAGGCTTGTCAAAATGACCAGTAGTATGCTGAAAGGAGCCGTGGAACTCCATAGTGAGCTCAACATACTACGGTAGGTCGCAGAAGAGGGCTCATATCCATCGCTCACCTAAGGTGGCCTCAAACCTAGGTTGGGCACCTAACTAAACTAAAAGTTGTAAATATAAGTACGGTGAGGTTGTGGGTCTAGGTCTATATACTGGTCGAGCCTGACTCGTTCGGGTGAAGGGTCGAAGAAATGAAGAAAGAGGTGATCCAGAAGGATACGATCCTCTGTGAGTGGTGGCTCCTCATCCATGGCAGGGAACTGCGGGTCGGCGTCTGTATACTGTATGACGCGTGGTGGTCGGTGAATGACGATGGGCTGCTCTGGCGCACCCTGCGGCCTCGGCTGCGGTCCTCTACGGCGCTTGACTCTGCAACGATTGGAACTCGCCATTGCTGGATTACGGTTTGAATTTCAATTAAACTCTCATTTTTTGTGTTAATGATGTTGAAATTCAGATTTCCAAGAAACCGGTACAACACTCGAAAACCAAGCACATTGATATGAAAATTTTATTAGAGATTATGACCGTAACCTTATTACCATGGAACAGATTGACACACATTTAAATGTAGCTGATATGTTCACAAAACCAGTTAGCATCTCCACTTTCAATGTGCTTGTGGAATTACTTAAAATGATAACTTTTGAGGACTAAACCAACAAACCCAGTAAAGTCTTAAAATTTTTTAAATCTTAAATTTCTCTTAATAAATTTTTTCATAGAATGAACAAATTTAGGGGGAGAAAAATCAAAGAAATTAAGGCTTTAACAACTGGGAAATGATATAAATTTTTGTGATTAAAAGGTCAGTTCAAAAATCATAAGGTGCTACTTCTGAGTAAAACACACTTGAAAATGATATGCTAGTAGGCTCACTTAATCGAATTAACTGATTCATAATTGTGCTTAACTTAAATGAAATGTGTGTCATTATATGAAAATATCACTACTTAGAAGAATATAGTATCTATTTAACTGTCTTAGAAAATATCACTACTTAGAAGAGTATAGTATCTATTTAACTGTCTTAGAAATTCCAATATGCATTTATTATGCACGAGACTCTAAAAGTATGTCGAACATGGAGTGCTTTCTTAGAATGTACTTTACGTCTGTATAAAAACCATGTGATGCTCATGTCATCTCTTTGTTCTGCTTACGCGGAGACCTGATAAATCTAGCAAACGTGAGTATTCGTCACGAAATCTGGATCTAACACATAAAAGATGTCAATGAGCACAATCATACAAAAGTATGTTAAAAGAGACCCTTTAGAGTCCAAAACCTCAACTGTATATAAAAAGCCTTGTATATTTAAACACAAATCTATGATCCATTCTTTCTTCATTTCTCCTAACTCTTAGACAGAGAATGAGAGACAGATGCTTGTGAATGTACTATAGGAAGTCTTTGACCTGATAGAATGCACCATAGGTATCTAGGATTTAGTGTAATCAAGTGATGACATACTTAATGTACCAAAACATGATAAACTGAAAAGGTGAAAAGGTTTTAAAACTAAGTTTAAAAGGATTAAATATTGGCAATCAGTCTTTGTGTTTTCATTAAAGTTAGTACTGAAATGAGTTTTGACTGACTCGAGAACGATTTGATCCCTGAACTATCAACTCAAAAGGTTGTAACCATTATAATTTAGATAATTATTTATTAGGTAACGGGTCGGGTCAATATGAAGTGTATCGGGTAAATTGATGACAATAAATGAGGAGATATCTTCTCATCATCATAAAATCCCCCATTTCTCAAAGTTGTCAAACCAAAACTTACCAAAACTCTCTCAAAACCGAGAGAAGTTCTCGAGTGTAGTCGAATCTTCAATCGGTTGTGATCTTGCATGATCATCCGTTCAACGTGCATGTTATCATTATCATCAGTTTTCTTGATCTAAATCTAAGGTATGTGCAAATTCTATTTTGTTTTTGTTTAAATCTTAAAGAAATATGAGAAATAGGGTTTTTGGGTGATCGGAAATGAAGGGTAATTTGTTGGAAATGGGAAAACAATGATTGGATATATGCTTTGGTTGTAAATCTTTGAAAAGAATCCATGGACTCGTTGTGTGTGGAAGTCAGTTTCAAGAAGCTGTGATTTAAATCAATCTCGAGTTCTTCGGAAGAAGATGAATCGTTCTCGATTCACAACTCAAGATTGATCAAGTAACTCGAGATTGATCAAGTAACTCGAGATTAGTCAAGAATTTCGAGATTAGTTGATCCCAATCGAGAATCAGTTTGATAACTCGAGATCAGTTGATGACTCGAGATTGGTTAGATATTTCGAGAACGCAGACAAAATTCGAGAACACAAGTCGATTTCGAGAACGTTCTCGGGTTTTCGATAAACTTGAATAAATTTATTAACTTGTGTTGGCTTTTTGTGCGGGTCAAATAGCGAATCAACGTTGGTTTGTTTGGAAGGAGTTTTGGCCCAGTGTGCATCAAGATACTAGAGGAGTTACAATTACTGCCAAAGTTCGTTACATGGATGTGATAATTTCAAATACTGTGGAACTTGACCTAAAATATTGGAGCTCGTGTTACTCGATACTCCAAAAAGATGTTGTCCTAGAAGATAGGGCAGCTGGCGATGGCTCAGGTGTTGCTGTCGTGACTACTCTTGTGTATCAAAGAGTTTGTCAAATTTTATATTGTGACCAAGATTTCAAGATCTTATCACCCACAGTTGTGGAATCACGATTCCATCCTCCACAACCACGAGGAGTCCCCGCTTCATCCCTGGGAGGATCCTCAGTGTTTTGAAGATTGATAAGGAGAAGCACCGGAAACACAAAACTAGGGGGAGATTGTTAGGACATATATTAAAGTTTTGTTGTTTCTCGGATTAACAAACTAGATTCTCGAGTTGCTAAATGGGTTCTCGAGTAGCCGAAGGCCATTTTGTACTCGAGTAGTATATAAACTAGACACTTAGTCATTAATTAGGTTAACTACTTTGTCTACGGTCGTGTTCTTTGTTCTTCGTGTACTAGTCGGCTGTTTGTAGCCGAGTGCACTTAGTAATCAACTGAAACATTTGTTCATCTTAATTGTGTTCGTTTTGTTCTTCTTGCAAGCAAACAATAACATTTCGCATATTTGCTTGTGTTTCTTAGTCGATATCAGTTATAGAGCTTGTAGTAGGACTAACAATAAATTAATTCAGTCTATAAAAAATTTAATTATGTCAAAAGAATTTAAACTACTGGAAAATGATTAAATAAGAATCTACGATATTGCACTAAACTAAATTTGTTTCATATATAAATAATATTAAAAAAAAGGAATAACAGTTATTAAAAGCTTGAGTTTGAACCACATTAAGCTCGGGGTCAGTCCATTCACTCAACAATTTAGACGGGATTGAGCCAGGGCTCGGTGGGTTGACTCGTCTTCTACAGAAACAAAAGTTTGTCAAACAAACGAACAATGAAACATCAAAGAATAAAAAGATGAAATATATGGGTATCAATTATCAAACGAGAGTAACCACATTTTTCTTATTGCAAACTCGCAGAAAAATCAAAATCTCCTGACGAAAGAAAAAAACCAATCAAATCATATATTCAAGCGACATCACATATGTGTACAAAAATATTTTAACGTACCTTATATGCGCGTATAAAACTATATTTACTCATCGATGATTCATTTTATTTAAAGCTTGGATACGAGCAGGTAGCGAGTCATACTCTGGAAGCTTTGGATGAACATGACTTGGTTTCTTCACATTATTATTTGACTCATGTTTAGTTTCAGAACTCGAATTCGTCGCCTTTGGTGGTTCTGATTCCACAACCGTTTTCGTTGGAATCGGTGATGGTTCAGTAATCTTAGGCACGGGCTTGGTTCGGGTCAGTTCTTGTCTAAAACGGGTCGGGTCGGGTCGAGGCTCAGGAGGAGATTTGTTGGGCTTGGTACTACTTGTTTGTAATGACACGTGGTTTGTGATGGGATTGGAAATTACTGTTTTGCCCATTGGCTCAACCTGACCTTTGGTCCTGCGAGACAAACCCGGGCCCACATGAACTTTACTGGATGAAGCTCGTTTTGAAACCGGTGAAACTTCTTCTTCGTAATCAGATTCATCATTGTTGAAGAATCTATCAGGTGGTGCAAATTGTGATCTGGTTTTGAAAGATTTTTGTACCGCGAATGTTTCATTGTGATCATCTGAGTCCGATTCAGAACTTGATTTAGAATCAATTTGTTTTTTGTTGTCGGGTTTTTTTGCTCTCGAACTAAAAGAGCTCGGTTTAGATTTCGGGTCATCTTTTAAAGGTTTTTCTACTTTGACTGCAGGCTTCATGTAGGGTGGAAACTTTAGACCACCTTTGTTTTTAAGACCACCAGTCAACGTTCCAAAATTCAAATCTTTCCCTGTATCTAATTCATCAGATTCGTTATAAAAAGATGAACCCGTTCCGATTAAATCATTCAGCTCAATTCGGGATTTTGTGGAATTAGCTTTTGTTGGAGATTCTACATATCCCAGGTCAAACCGAGAAGTTGACTTTTTTGACCCGCTAGAACTCGACTTTGTCAGCACCGTTTCAGTTTCAGACTCTGGACCATCTGAAAGATCAAATTTCGATAAGTGATCTGCAGAATCGACCCGCCCCGTAGAGAATCCCGATTTGTTTTTTGGACTTGGGACCACGATACGCGGTTTTTCCATTGGGAATAGTGGTTCGCGGTCCGGAGATGGAAAAAATGACTTGGCGTCCACGTCATCATACTCAAAGTTGGTGTCGTATGTAGGGCCATCATCGGAGTCGCTTTCATCATCACTACGCGTACCATCATATTTTGTAGTTTGTTTTAAATGTTTTCCCTGGTCAACGACACTCGTTTGACCAGAATTTTCGGACTTGAAAGAACATTTGTTTGAACTACTTTCGTTTGTTTCAAGGTGGTTAAACGGATTCTCTTTAACTGAATCGTTTCTGGATCTCAAACTGCTTAATTTCTTTATATCCATTTCAGTTGTATGTATGTTTGGTTTTCTATCATTAAAGGAGGAATTATTAATACAATTATTATTATATGAAGCTTTATAGCTATGGTGACCCGTATATTCTGAAGAAGCTTTGGGTTTGGGTTGACTATCGGTTGAATACTGTCGGGTGATCTTACCCTGACTCGATAACTGTGCAGCTGCTCTGGCGGCAAAGCTAGCCATTTCTGCTGACTCAGCAGCCGCCTGTGCTGCTGACGTGGCATCCTTAAACTCCATGTTCCACTTCTCTTTTCCAGATGAAGAATTGCTGTAGTTTCTATGAAATGATTGGTTGGTGTTCATCGTCCCAGTATGCGATACTGTTTAAAAAAAAAAATGTGAAATAGTGATGCACTGATGCTTAATATTAATGGATGGTTCAAAATATAACATAAAATAATGTTTAGTTAAAAGGAAACCTGTAAGTTATTGTACAAAGTGTGATTTTATGAATAAAAGCTTCTTACTCCATTTTAATAAAAGATTTAGTTATTGTTGAATAACTTTTTAATCATTCTTGAAGTACTTGTAATTTATAAAAATGTAACAAGTTTAGACGATGGATCAACTCAACCCAACCTAACTCGTAGTAAAAAAAAGCTACTCATTTTGCCCCAAATGTGTTATGACCCGTTAAACAACTTTTGGCTTTTTGCAACCGCTCGTTGTAACCGCAAAAAAAAAAAGTAATGGAAATACTACTTATGGAGGTTACTAAAATATTGTAAAAGTTGATGTAGGCCTCAACTAAAGAAAGTGCAAACCAAATTATTCTGAAAGAAAGATGAAGTGACCTTTGTGACCTTTGATTTAATTTTACATTTTAAATACCCAAAATGAAACAACTGTAAAATTCAGGGGTGTTATTTGGCAAACTTACAAACACATATGAGGGGCAATGACGTAATTTTTTGGCTATTTTGAAAACGTTTGGTGTAAATAAATCCAATTGCATAGTTGATTGGGTAACCTCTTTTGAGCTATTGTTCCAAAAATTGGTCTATTAAAATTTAATTAGTAGATTATTATATACCTGAAGTCCTCATATCCTCATAAGCAAATGACTTGTGAAAATCGCCAGTATCTGCAACCATAACATTCTGAGCATCTACTGTGAATCTTTTATTCTGATGAGCAAAATCAAAATGTTGATTTGCATTTTCTTCATGTTTGTGCACATTATGGGTGTTTGAAGTTTGGACTTTAGGAGGATCGAAACTTGTCTTGCTTGTCTTTTCAAAGTATGTGGGCCCATTCTGCTCAAATAATTTGGTTAGTTTAATTAAAAAATAAAGATTGTGTGTATAAAATTAAAACCCTATATATCCTTGTGAAGTTTTCATATTTCATATATTTCCTATTAAAAATCATAATATTTTATTTACCCTTTTAAAACCTGAAAATGAAGAAGGAGTAGGAGTAGGAGTAATAATAATAAGAAGAATAAGAATTTGAGTGACTTAACATCTTTTTCGGTGAAAGTTTGCAAGGTTTTTTCAACAGATTCTATATTATATTGTTCAAAATTTCATACAAGAATGAAAAGATAACTACAAACAACAAAGCAAATTGAACTCACCAACAAGTCATCAGTAGGAGGTTTAGATTCTTTCTCTAAAAATGAAGTTGGTTCCCAACTGATGTTGTGTTCTTTCGCTACATCACTTAAAACTTTTACTTTTGTCTGCACGTTTGGTGCAACTGCAGATAACTTCTCAACCAGCTGAAAATACATTCAATAACAATATATTAAATTAAAATATCATAAAAAAATCAGCATCTCTCCAAATTATTATTTTAAATTAGCATTATACTTAAATAAAATAATAAAAAAATTTATATATCCTTCTAAATTTCATATTATTTTATTTACCATTTCTAAAGCTTAGAAATATCATAATTATCTAGTTCATAGTAATAAAATAAAAATCAGTTACATGTGACTATTTTCAGTAACTAATTTTATTCAGTGAAACAAACTATTTTCAGTAACTAATTTTATTCAGTGAAACAAACTATTTTTAGTAACTAATTTTATTTTATTCACTATAAATCTACAATATGATTAAGTATGATATTATTAGGGTTTTAAAAGAGCAATACAGTAAAATAAAATTAAAAAAGGTATATATAAAAATTTTGAACTTTTGCGAAATAAATTTATAATTGCCCCTATAATATTTGTAATCGTATTTGACGTACTATATATTTATTAAATTTTTATAATTATAAATAAAAGGTGTCCCCCAACCCAGCCAGAAGGGACTTATTAACAATTATCCAACCCGCCCAATTTGCTGCCTCTAATTTATAAAATATATATATATATATATATACCATGCGGCCTACACCACAGTCGGGACGAAGCTCACTAGCTGCAGAAACAAATTCTTTTCCATATTTAGCTGTAAACTGTTTTTTAGCATCTACAAGTTCTGGTATATCTGAACATCTTGGAGCTGCAAATATCACACTTGTAACTGCTTCCTTCAAATCAATGGGGCAAGTTCTAACACAAAAATATATGTATATATTATTATTATTACTAATAATTTCAATTCTGAAATAACATAATACTCAAAGATGGTAAGCTGGCTTACTTTTGTGATTCAATTATAGGCAATCGTGCTACAATAAGTTCACAATAAATATCAATCAAATCATATGCCGCCACCATCTTTTCTTCTCTGATTACATGCTCAACCTGATATAATATTAGTTCATTATAGCTTTGATATGTAGAACACAAGATGATGAAAATCATATAAAAGTATGGAGATAGCAGATAAAGATGAAACTAATATCCAGAAGCCTCAATCAACAATAAAATAGTAGAGAATTTATTTTCTGTTAAAATTGATTACACCATCTCATCAAAAAACTAATTATTTCAAAATACATGGATCACATATCCCCATTTATCTTAAGCTCAAAAACACTAAATTGGCCTTCATTAATCAGGTTAAATTAAATTATTATTTATTATTTAAATCGAGGATACAAATTCCAAATCATAAAATCAGAACACATACTCGAATTCTGGCAGTTCGATCATCACCTGCCTCCAACAATTGAGCTAACTCCTTCTTCATCTGCATAATCTGTACTCCCTTTTTATTCTTCATAAGCTTAATTCGCGAAGTCGCTAATTTCAACGACGTCTTGCTGTATGAATCAATCAATCAATATCATTACTCAACACAACAAGTTCGAAGTCAACCTCATCATAATCACAAGCTTACATAGATATATATATATATAAAAGGCAACAATTTTCTTACCACTTGGCGATCTTGAAACTCTTCTTAAGCATCGTTATAAACAGGATATAATTCTAATTCTCTGTAGAATTCACTGTTCGATTGATGATATACAACTATAAATATATAATCGATGAATTAGGGTTTTATTTGCGCGATTTGTAACGAACAGAATGAATGAAGAATCAATGGCGGAGGAAAAGATTAGGAAATTTGAAGAATCATAAATGTTTTGAAGTTAAATGGAAGTTTGGATCTTTTTAGGATTGAAATTTGAAGTAGTTTTGACAGGTTTTTGGTTTAAAAGGTAAGACGAAAAGTCACCTCAATCTAGAGGGGCCGACTAACGTGTTCGATGTGCACATCTGGATTATTTACATCGAAATTTTCAATCAAAAACGGCGTTTTTTGACTTGATAATTACATCTAATACAGCGACATTATTATATAGATAAATTAACAAATTATTAATTAAAAAAGTTAACTTATCATAATACAACTTTTCATAAGTTTTTGTTACGAGAATATGGTACATTAACTTTTAAGTGTAATCGTCAAATTTAAAAATGAACTTAATATATTTTTTAAGTTCACAAAAAAATAAATGACTATAAATTCGTTTTTTAATAGACAATCCTAGAATTTTATAATATTTTATTAATTATTAATTTATAGCTTCGCTAACACCAACATATTTAAATTGGGATTTCAAAAAAATTATTATCTTATTATTTTATCGATTGGGGTCCAATTTTATACTTATCCCAATTTGGAATGGAACAATTAATTTTAACGAGGTTATTAATTTATTAAGTATTAAATTATAGATGTTATACTGTAATTTAATTTTCAATGAAAATAAATGTAACTTTATATTGAAGAATACAATATTCACCACTTGTTAACATTTTTTGAACAACAAAAAAAGAAAAAAAAAATTATTCATCTAGCAGAAAGCTAAAACCTCAAAAGACGACATCAACACAATATGAGTAAAGAAAACAAACCGAGATATAATGAGAGTACTTATACATCAAAGAAAAACAAAGACACTTGAAGTTATAAAATAACTACCATACATCAAAAGACCTTTATGAATTCTAATCCAAAGAAAGCTAAACGGCTTTTATGTCTTTCACAATTGTCTCTACTTTAGATTATTTTAAAGTTGTAATAAATCGAATGATAGCTATAGATAAATAGACAAAATGTATGATCCAAACCATAGTAAAAAAGTAACATCTAATAAACTACAAAAGTTATAAAATAAAATATGCACTAAGAGGTAGATAGTCATTTCACATCTCCTCATTTTCTCTTACTTTCACACTAGTGGCACATCAGTTTTTCACATTATTCTGCTCCTATATCTAATTTTAATATTAAATAATTTTATTTAACATTAAAAAATAAAAAAAGTTCATTAATTTAAATAAAAAAAGACTATACAAATTAAATAAAAAAAGTCCAAAAAAAATAGGTAATTTTATAAAATACTAACTAAGTTTAAAAAATGTTCCAATTATGTTTATTCAAGTTTAAAATGTGTTTAATTATGTTACTCAGCTTTCATGTTTTATTTCAATTATGGGTTTTAACATTATTTGTTTTGCTTGATTTTTTTGTTTCAATTAGAAAACACTTTTTTATGTATAATAATGCGGTGACGTGGATTTTAAGTTTTTTTTTCTATTTTTTTTATTGAATTAAGCATTTATTTTTATTTTTAAATATAATTACATATATTAGAAATTTGGACTCTCACATCTTATCTTGCATTACTTTCTTAAAACAAACAAATCTGATGATGACCTAATTTGAAGGTTTAGTGACCAAATTTGATCAGAAGATGCAAAAGTGACCTAATTGAAACACTTTTGAAACATGATTACTATTTTCTGACATTTAAAAAAGAGTAAACTACACAAATCGTCCTTTATGTTTGTCTCATTTTTCAGTACATGTCCTTAATTTTTAAAATTGACGAGAATCATCCTTTATGTTTTGACAAATTGCCCGCTTTGTCCTTTATGCTAACGTTAGTTAAGTTTTCCAGTTAAAATAGTCGTTTTTGGTTTTTTAAAAATTAGAGGGACTATTTATGTCAATCAATCAAGATTTAAAATCTAATTAAAACCAAAATGAATGAAAACAAAACTATATGGGCTGATGGCGTAAAATCCCAAACCTTTCCCCCTTTAATGCTCTTCTCAATCCCTTGTATTTATGATCTGGCCTCCTCGTCGGAT
>WOUH02000022.1:292024-302243 GCA_009936405.2 Stevia rebaudiana | reverse complement strand
GCAGACTCAGTCAGAACTTCTAACTGGGTCAGCTTCTGACTCAGTCAGATCATACTCAGTCAGATTTATCAAACAGCACCTTAGTCTATTTTATTTTTGAACTAAATTAGCTCATATTTGAATTTAAATATACCAAAATACCATATTTACTTTGGTGAAATCAACGGGCAAAGCAGAAACCATTAAAACCAACAAGTCATTATATATGTATTGTTCCAAACAGGCAAATTATTGATCAAAGTTTCAACTGTTTCTCAGCTTCAAAATTTCCAAAAAAAAAAATGTCAGCATTATATAAATCCATTACCTGGAAATATACTTTAGAAAAAAAAGCATTACAATTGTTGCTTCTGAAAGAAGCTTTTATGAACCAAATGGTTGTAGATTCAAACATAGTAACCGGTAAAGGTGAAACCCCTTCCAACGATTTCACCGGCACAAAACCATGCAAAGCATTCGAGCCCAAATAAAGTTGCAATCCCAACTTGCTCAACGTGCAATTCTTTCTTGTTTTTCCACAAATTCTTCACGTGATCAAGTTCCTTCCAAAACGCCTCGTTACGGGTAGGAAGACTGCAGAAAAAAGAAACATAACTGAATCAGTTAAGAATATTTACAAAACACATACTATGCTTTATGACCTAGATGTCACAGGTTCAATCCATGGAAACAGGCTCTTGCACAAAGTGCAAGGTAAGACTGCGTACATCAGCTCGTGAATCGATCCGATCCCTCCTCAGAGCTCAAAAGCTACGCGTAGCACCGGCCACTAGGTGCACCCGTTTAAACTGGACAATATCAAAAGAATGTAAATGAGCCAAGATGAGCCCATAGATGTCAATTAACGTGCTACGTAGCAAAGCGCTGACCTCCCATTACATGAGCTTTGCGACCAAATACGTATTTGTTTTTACGTAGACTTTTTTTTTGTGTATTTTAGGTTTTTCTAAGCGTATTTTATGTATTTTTAGCGTATTTGACATATTTTAGTATATTTTATGTATTTTTTGTTTAATTATAATTGTCACTAAATACTACAATACTTATCATCATCATTATCGTACTCGGTATATCCCACTTAAAAGTAGCGTCTAAGGAGGGTAGATGTAGACAGCCTTACCTCTACCCCGTGGGATAGAGAGGCTGCTTCCGATGAGACCCCCCCGCTCATGATGCCTGATTAACCATCTATCGTAGCTTTTAACGTTATTTTCAAAAAAATATGTCAAATAACGTTAAAATTAGTGCACCTCAAGGGCCCACACATATATATATTTCACTCTTTTTCACAACCTAATTTGCCACACATTTTCTCACATTTAACAGCAATATCTCCTTTTTTTCACAAACAAGTACATTTGGTAAATTTATATACAAATACTTATGTAGAGACCACCCTAGATATAGTATTGTACCTTTTGGTCACTCATATACCAAGTACTACCAAAATTTCAGTTACACCAATTAAAAAAAATGTTAAGATATGGTAAAATGACAAAACACCCTAGTTTTTCAGAATGTGTATACCGAACCGTCGCTTTTTGGTCATGTTTTTCATTTAGAATGTTTATGGTCAAAACACACCAGCTCTTTAAAATATCATCTTTGTCAATCACTCAAAAATCTTGAGATTACAACTTCAAAACACCAAAACATCTCCAAACACTAGTTTTTAAATGTCATTTTAACAAAGTTGATAACTTGATTTTGAATTTTAATATCATATATCAACCCCCAAAATATATAACTAAATAAACGAAGCAACAATTTCGTGGATTGACAATAAGAGACAAATGAGACCTAAGATGTAAATCAATTTATTTATTTATTTTAGATAACAAACAAGAGACTAGTAGAAAAACCCACCAAAAAGCATATACCTGAATTCGATCATATCTAAGGCATTACAGATTTAAATTAACTATCATCCTAGTATCCTCACACTTTTCAGTTATTCATGATAAGAATTTGAGAACTTACACAAAGAGCATCACTACATTATAAAATATAAAATTCACATGAATCCAACATCTTCAAAACTCAATAAGATCATATTCCACACCATTTTTGGGTACAAAATTCATGATCTTGATTGATGTCATACAATTACACAGCTAGAAGAACATTGTCCAGGATATTATATATGGCGTCATTTCTTTTGTTATTAGTAGCTAACAAATAGAGGTAAGGTTACCTACATCTCACCCTCACTAGACCCTGCCAATAGTTTTTCTATGAATGTGATGTACTAGGTACATCTGTTTTTAAGGTTGTAAATTATTAAATTCATCCGACATGAAATGCATGTGAGAAAACGAGTAAAATGAGCTATAAATGCCAAAAAAAAACACAAAGATAGATTGCGTTGGAAAGTTGAATCAAGAAATCCTAATTACTTGTTAATATTAATTAGGTTATGATGTTATTGTATATATGGGTCAAATGGGTTTAGATAGCCTGTAGGTTATTATGGGTCAAGCATGTTAGTCATTTATGGCTACTAACAAATAGAGTTAAGGTTACCTACATCTCACCCTCACTAGACCCTGCCAATAGTTTTTCTATGAATGTGATGTACTAGGTACATTTGTTTTTAAGGTTGTTATAAATTATTAAGTTCATCCGACATGAAATGCATGTGAGAAAAACGAGTAAAATGAGCTATAAAAGCCAAAAAAAAACACAAAGATAGATTACGTTGGAAAGTTGAATCAAGAAATCCTAATAACTTGTTAATATTAATTAGGTTATGATGTTATTGTATATATGGGTCAAATGGGTTTAGATAGCCCGTAGGTTATTGTGGGTCAAGCATGTTAGTCATTTACGGTTATGACAGTTGGTTAACTATCATACAACCGTCGAGTCAAAAGGAAACAAAGAAGGCGATGGCAAGAACAGTTTGTGATCAGGGTCATAACGAAGCCTTCCCGTATTGGATCTATAACCGCAGCAATGGCATGATGCGAGTGCAAAAGAAAAACAAGAGGGCAGGGTTGGAAAAATCGGCCGACTATTGTACGCTAATCGGCTGAGGACCCATTAATTTTTAGCTAATCGGTCACCTAGCCAGTTGAAATCGTTTCAAATCGGGCTAGTAGGTCCCTAATTGGTCTAGTTGCTGAAAGAATCGGTCAGAATACCGAAAAGCGGTCAAAATTGTTAAATTTTGGTCAAAATCAATCAAAATTGGCTGAAAACTCATTAAACTTGTCAAAATCTTCCGAAAAATATAGTTATTTTGACAAACTATATACAACTTTTGTATACGTATATAATTTTAAAAATTACATATAAAATTCCAATCCGATTAATCCCTAGTCCCCATCCCATTGCCCGACTAGAAACTAACGATTTCTACAACATGCAAGAGGGTGTTTCAAGGCCAAGGATTGGCATAATAGGAATAACCAGCGGGTTTGCAAGGTTGAAACTTAATCGAGGTTTGAAGCCAATGAAGAGAATGACTAAGAGTGGTTCAATGACAGGAGGAATGGGATGGTCAAGGAGAATTGTGAACAAGGCGAATGTAACGCCAAAACCAGAATGTAAGTGAACAAAGTCGTGTACAAAACAAGTTTGCAGCATTTGCAAGAAGAATGAAGATGGCAAGGTGTTACTAGTGTAAGTGATGCGGGTGACAACCCAATAGTTGAACCCGATCTAGAGTGGGATCAAGGTTGAAGATTATTTATAATTGGAGTGCATATATTTATGATTTATTTCTTAATTTATCATTATCTTTTATTTTTAATGTTAATTATTTAATAATTTATTCCTACTTATCTAACCCTATAAAATACTATGGTTTGAGATGTAATAGTTTTTTCTGTTTTTAGATTGAATTAGAATTGAAATAACATTGTTCTTGTCGAAGTCTTTGATTCACTAATCGTTCTTGAGCCATTTGGTTGCTTAATCTACATCTTTTGGTATCAGAGCTTTGGTTTCAAATGGCTCGACTTGGAAAAGAAGACTCTCTTGTTTGTAGATTCGCCGGCCGAGGCAACAACGGAGTGAAGATCGATACCCTACTTGCAGAAGAGTTTAAGGGTGATGTTTGTTATGTGACTATTATGTCTGATGATGATGGTACTAATGTGAATGAGATGAATAAATTTGATTTAAATGCCTATGATGATGGTCATTTAAAAAAACTTTATAAGGGCTTAGATCAAGTAAATGGTGATTTGGATTGAGAAAAACAAGTTGCACAATTACTTAGAGGTTGTTGGTGTTGGATGTTATAAGGACCCAAAAGAAGAAACTGATGATGATCTGGTCATCATTCTGGAAGAAGATGTCAAGTGAAAATTGCAAAATGAAGGCTTAATTTAATTTATGTATTAGGGGGGCGAATGTTAGCCTTGATACACAAACATGATTAAAACAAATGCTTCATAATCCAAGTTGACCCATTAACAGCTTTAACTAACTTGATCATTTTAAGGTATTAAGGCTAACAAACTACAGCATGACAATGTCATAGTTGTTGAATGCGAAATGTGCACTCAAGGCACAGAGTGAGCCTTGGGTCTAGACGCAAGACGCTTAAAAGACGACTTTTAAGCAAGGAGCAAAGTCTAAAAATACTATGTTGTTGTGGGTTGATTCCAAGCTTTAGCCGAAATTTGGCAACACGTTGGCCTAAAAATGCTTATGAATGCCAGAAATGGGCGCGCATCTTGTGCGCTTTTGACAACAAAGTTCAAGGTGATGTTTAGCTAAAACATTTCCAACCAACAAAAACAAAGTGATTTGCCGCAATAGTATTATATCTGACTATCTCAATAATATATATAATATTCCTACATTTATATGAAGATGGATGCAATGATTAAAGTGAACAGATTACAATTCATCTAAGTTTATTTATTGAAGAATGTTAAATTTTTATTTTAGTATACAGTTCTCTTAAATCTACCTTTAATAAAGCATTCCAAAAAATGCCACTTTTCATTTAATAGATTTAAATTTCAACATCATTTAAATATATTATTATCTAAATATTTATCGTATATATCTAAAATAGATTTAAATTTCAACATCATTTAAATATATGATTATCTAAATATTTATCGTATATATTGAAAATAGTAAACTCCACTTTTCATCCCCGAGGTTTGCAATGTTTAACAGTTACAGTCCAACCTTAACAAAAATCACCCCTAATGTTAAGGACAAAAATTGTTAAGCCTTACAAACATCACGGACAATAACTACAGCTTACTATGTTTAAAATTTAAATTTTACTTTTCTATTATTTGTATAATTACTAACTAAATTTAAGGAATTTTATATTTAAAAAGTTTTTATGGAATAATCTTAAAACTCAAACCATAAATTAGAGAAATTGAAGTGTCAAACATCAATTACTTTTGAGTCTTTGTTACAAATAACTTAATATATATATATATATACAACGTTTCAATGAAAAGTTGATTGTTGACTATATAACTACGTGTAATGCATGGGTTTTAAGCTACTATATTTAATAGACAAACAAACTACATATAAAAACTAAAAAATTATGATAAATTGAATGGTTACAGTCCATCAACCCAACCTATTTTGACCCGGCCCGGAATTGAACTTGTTTCAACCCGTTAGCACCATATAATAAGAACACCCAATTTAATTTCAATGCAATATATAAATACTTTAAAGTACCATCATTGTGCACTCATATACGATCTATCATCTATAGACTTTTGATTTACTTATTGCATACAAATATACAATTATACTTTCAATGTGTTGTCACATAAGAAATAAATGACCGTGGAAAACATTAGCTAGTAAAGAAAAAAAATAGAAAGGTTTGAGAGTCCCCCAACTTGTACTCAAGTGTTTACAACCACCTGATCTGCTTAACTTAAAAACATGAATAATAAATATACTAAAAAGGTTCTGTCATCGTATTGACTATATAATACATCAAATATTTATATAAATAGAAAAAACAAATGTAAATGTAAGTGAATTAATTTGACCAAAAACAACTTCTTTTACCAGTCAAAATTTAACCATTCTGAATGATTCTCTAACCCATCCAACCCGCAGTTATATACTAAAAAATATTGACACAGGATTTAGATGATAGATACTTGTTGGAAACCTAACGACAAAACAATCAAGAAATCAGAAATTATATGAAAGATACGAAGTACAATCAATGCTTCCTATTGAGAGCTAAATCAATTTCCTAACTAACTAATCCCAATAATCATCAAACCAAAAAGTAAAATAAAAAATTATCATAAAATAAGATGTTTAACCTGGCAAGACGAGTGTAGAACAGTTGTTTGGACAGCTCATTACACTTCTCAACAGTTGCTGGTTCTTGAATATATTGTTTGTTTTGCTCCAACAATTGCTTGTAATAAGTGGTTCCATGTTTCGACAAAAACTCTGAAGCTAAAGTCGCCTTTGATTGCAATTGTTTAAGTTTTGATGCCATTTTGTCTGCAGATAACAATTATTTGAGGATCCAAACACAAATAACAATCACTCAAACAAAAGTGGTAACCATCAAATACACCACGATACAGCAAATTGGGACTACCAAAATCAAATAAATTATTTTAAGTAACACCCAAATAGATCAAATTGTTAGTTAGAACAATGTTAAATGAGTGTTAGAATATGAATCATAACAACAATACCTTATTCTTGAACTACCTTGTTGAGTAAAAATCCAAATTCAGTGAAACCCTTTACGCGACATGTTGATAACATTCAATCTACCCCAAAACAGTTACCAATTTAAGAACTTGGAATGAAAGATAAATAGAACCGAATCCCTAAATCACCAACAAGAGTCCAGTAGTTGTAACCATTAAACGCACAAGGAAACAAATGTATCAATGAAATTGAAACCACAAAATAACCCTAAATCGATCGATGCGTTGATTAAAACAATGTTACTTGAATATGAGAATATCAATCATAACTACAGTACCTTAATCTTTGATTATGTTGGAGGTAAAATCTTCTTGTTGAGTAAAAATCCAGATTTAGCTAAAACATTCACAAACAAAGTTGATAGCATTCATTCAAGCCAAAAACTTTAACAAAGTTAAAGAATCTGCGATCGAAATTGAATAGAACCAAAACCCTAAATCGGAAACAATAGCCGCCAAAAATACAGATTGGACAAACAAACAAGACAAACGACGAAATTCATACATCAATAACTTATAAAATGGATATCTTACATGTCATACGAAGAAGATCTAAGCAATTTAAATCGAAAACCCCCAAAAGAAAACGCAAATCGACAAATGGTTGCAAATTATTATGATAATATTTGCATTGAAGAACATAAAGAAGAAGGAATTACTCTAAATTCTGAAATGATGATAGCAAGACCGATTGGAGCGTCTGGTTGTCTCGCCGATTGGAGCTTACACCTCCCCAAGAATGAAGCTTTCGACTTTAGAGAGATGAGACTGAGTGTGTTGTGGATGTGAAAATTTCTATTAATCTCTGCATATTTTAATAATATTAACACTCCAAACTTTTATATCATTTACTTGTGTCAGTACTTAACTAATGAAAACTAAGTCCGTTAATCTATTGCTGACATGACAAAATTTTCCGACGTGACATGCTGACATGACAAGATTTGCTAACGTGTCATACTGACATGGAAAGGTTTGCTGACATGGCACAAATTTGCTGACGTGGCGTTGTGCCACGTCAGCAATATGCTAACGGAGTTAGCTTCCGTTAGTTAGAGACTGCCACAAGTAAATGATATAAAAGTTTGGACTGTTAGTAACAATTTTTAGAGTTGGGATTTTTATAAGTCAGTAGGTCAAAGTTGGGATTATTAAAATATAATTTGCCTTAATCTTAGGAAAAAGTTTGATAATTCAGGTAATTTGGAAAGTAACCCACCCTTCGCGGCTCCACTTGACGGATTGATTCTGGAAATTGAAACGTAGATGAAAATCACTATTACGTTACATAAGTAGTGCTTTAAGAATATTTAGAAAGCCCATCAACAGAACTTCATCATACGAAGATGAACATACCGCGCTCTATGACGGAAGCCAAAAAGAGGATTTAGGAGGAGGAATGTGAGAGTAAGACTCAGGCCATAAATAAGACACAATTATTTATATTTACTAAAAAAGAGACAAGTTCAGTTTACGTTGATGGCTCAAACGGAACCGAACGATGTACACAAATTTAAGCACGTAACAATAACTTTTTTGCATAAGGGGTAATTTTTTTAAACCTTATAAACTTTAAGGGAATTAATTTATATTTTACAAAGTTTTTAGAAAGAAAATGTCAATAATAAAAGTTTAAGGTTTGAAATGAGATTTTAAAAAGATGAAAGGAGAATAGAAACTATATCAAAGCCAAAAAGAAAAAGAAAAAAAAAAAAAAAAAAAAAACGTATGACTCAGGACTCGAACCTACGAATCGACCTAAACGTGAGGGCATTACCAACTAGGGCTGTTCAAATGGATCGATGCTCGTCGCTCGTTGGAAACTCGTTCGAAAATGCTCGAAATTTTGCTCGTTCGATTTTAGATCGGTTGTAAACGAGCCGAGCGGCTCGGTTCGGTTTAGAAACGAACCAAGCACGAGCATAGGTCTGCTCGCTCGTTGCTCGCTCGGATTATTTTTAATATATATATATATATATATATATATATTATTTTAATCCTTTTTATCTTATCTCATTCTATATTATATATATATATATATATATAGGGGATGTGTATTATGTGAACCGTCCCTTATCTCGTGAACAGTGCTAAATCTCAACCTTTCATCTTTTTTTATTAAATATTCCAATGGCTGAAATTTGATCTGTGTGATGCAAGATCACTTATTTTACATATTGACCCCCTTAAGGGCAAAAATGTCCACTTTCCATGACATACTCCCGCTAAAAAACGTCCCTGATGAATGATTTCTGACTATTGCTTTTTTTCAGATTCCTGAACCCTGTGATAAAATCATTTCTCTCTCCTAATTCTCTAATCTTCAATTCGTACGAAGAGAAGAAGATAATCTTTAGGGCATTTACGATTTCGTGATTGAACCACGAATTCGAGCAAGTAGGATTTCCGAGCAGGTAAGATTTCGCGAAAAACATCATCCAAGGCAACGTTATCGTCGATTGAACCACGATTTCGAGCAGGTAATATTTCGCGAAAAACTCTGTGTTTATGTGATTTTTACAATTCAATTCTTCATCTTAAATCCCAGTAGTTAACTTACTTGTTTGTCTAATACCCCATATCCTTCCCTTAAGAAACTATCTATGGTCACTGATTTTTTGTTTATTTGATTTTTTTTCGGGATATTTTAGGTATTGTAAATTAAGTGAGTTCTTTGTATACGCAAATGAACTTAGTTGTTCATCTCAAATCGATTTACATCAAAATAAACCATGTTCAAGTCCCTTTTGTTCCAAAAATTCCTTCTTTTTAATAAAAATTGGGATCGTCTGGAAACCCCAAATCGGGTGTATTGTAATAGAACTTCAGAATGTTTAGATTGCATATTTTTTTTTTAATTTTGCTTATTTGCAAAGTTTAGTTTCATCGATACTTTAGATTTTTTAATGACTTGGATTATAGTATTGTTGTTGTTTGGATTTTGGGAAGAATTTGTTTTATTTTACTGGAATAACAAAGAATTGATTGTATTTTTATCAGATTTCGTCATTGTAAATTAAAACTTCAGAAAGTTTAGGTTGCATTTATTTTTATTTTGGTTATTTGCAAATGTTAGAATAGAACTTGAGAACTTTAAAAATCCCGTTCAAAGAATTCCTTGTATATTAACTTATTATAAACTTGAATAATGTGGATTCACATCCCTAACCTTCAAAATTGTTTTTTTGTTAAGTTTGTATTTTTAATTTCTAGACATTACATCTTTGTTTTTAATTAACAGGATCAACAAAAGAAATCGTGATGTTGTCTGGTAAGAGTCTTTGAATGTATTATTACATAACTTTTGCAGTATGAACGCCCTAAAAATTGTTTTGTTTCGCAGTTAGAAGAAGTAGTAGAATTTTAGAGTTAAAATTTTGTCTAATTTTTCAAGTAACAAAAGTTGTCCCATCCTTTTAAGTGATGAAAAACAAGAAGTAGAGACATCAAGCAACATAGAGCTGGGATCTTCTGGTAAGATTGTTTAACCATATTATTCAATTGTTTTTAACCTGAAACTTGCAATTTTTTATTGA
>WOUH02000022.1:242903-259469 GCA_009936405.2 Stevia rebaudiana | reverse complement strand
TTAGAACTCACCAGCGTAAGCTGACGTTTTGTAAGTATGCATGTCAGATGCAGGAACTTCAGGTTGCAGATGATGGATGGGTTAGCTTGAAGGCATTGTCGGGCTTAGAGAATTGCTGGCATAGTTAATATAGTTAATATAGTATGATGTACATTAGATTGAAATAATGTAATAATACTAGGTTTGATATACATATATATATATTTGAGTTTTATTTCCGCTGCTGTGTAATTCTGGTTAAACCTTGTCTTTTGTGTAAATCCGATGACGTGGCGAGCCCATGGAGTTTGGGGCGTCACATCCCGATTTATCAAGTGGATTCAAGTGGGGCCTTATCTCTTTCCGCTTATTCGTTAGTCATATTGTCAAGTTGTTATTCACGTCATCGAGAGCTTTTGCGAAATAACGGCTATAACTAACTCGTATATCTCATAAAAGCTAACAAAATTAGTTATCACCGTTAATTTCATGTAACTCTATGTATTTTCATTGAATGTAAGTCAAAGGAGACTTTTGACTTTCCAAATCTTTATGGATAAAATCCATCTCTTCTGATTTTTCTTCTGAGATGGTTCAAAAGTTTCTAAATTTATTCAGAATTAGAAGATAATTAATGTTCAGAAGGTAAATCAGTTGCCCTTGTCTTCCTTTACTTTGTTTCTAGTTTTTTTTCTTCAACACTTGAATAATTATACCTAGCAATTTAACCGCAAGTGTTAAAATAGAATTTTCTTTTCAATTTGTTGGTGCAAAAGTGTACCAACAGCTTTCGGTTATTCTTGAAGACATAGTTTTAGTGATTAATGTATTGTATTTGTATTTGTAGTTTTGTATTAGCTTAGCATTTTTTGTGTGTTTTGTTAGCTAGTACTAAACTAGTATAAATAGGTAAGTGTTTGACTTAGGATAAAGACTTTCCATCTTACTACACTTCATTCTTATATTGAGTGAAAGCTCTAGAGAGAGAAAGTGAGATTTCATTGTTGTATTGATCATAAATCATTGTTATTACATCCAGTCAATAAAATCATGATTTGTTACATCATCTTGTGTTTATCTTCATCATCTTCATCTTGATTCTTATTGTTTACTTGATTTGCAAACATATCAACATGAACACGGATTCCGCATGTGTTCGTGTTGAGTGATCTCGGTGTGAATTGATCACCTCACCTGACTTACAAGTGGTATCAGAGCTGTTGGTCTGAGATTATACGTGTTCTTGCAATTCAAGTTTGAAGATTGTTGAAGTTCTTGATGAAGACAACAATGGCAGCCACGTTTTCTTGAAATCTAATCAAATTTCGTGATGTTTTTGATCAATTTGACTGGCTAAGATCGTGTATCTTTCAATTGCGAAGAGATTGATATAAAATATGAGCTCTAACTCTCAAAAATGAAGATTTTATAATCATTTTAGTGATTTTCGGAGTTTGAAGATAGCAGATGAACGTTTGAAAATTTTCCCGCCTCTTCCTATTTTGAACTTAAACAAGTTCGAAATTTTTTAATTTTGAAGTTAATCAAATTCGAAATTTTTGGGTTGAAGTTCGAAATTTTTTGCTCTAAATTCGAAATTTTCACTCAAGTTCTGAAATTTCACTCCGATTTGGCTCAAGTTCGAAAATTTTACTCAGATTTGGCTCAAGTTCGAAATATTTGGCTCAAGTTTGAAATTTTCACTCAGATTTTGCTAAAGTTTGAAAATTTCGAACTTATTTTGCTCAAGTTCGAATTGTTCTAATTTCGAATTTATCTAATCGAATTTAACAAATTTGAAATTTTCGACTTTAACAAATTCGAGTATTATCAGTGATTAAAAGAACTACAAAAAATCCCAAATTTTGAATTTCAAATTTTTTCAAAGATGACTCCAATTCTAAATTCGTTTGAGAAAATTTCATCGTGGTGTACATATTTTGAAAATTTTATTTCAATTACGAACTCGATGCTCAAAATTCCGATGATTGAAGGGTATGATTAGCCAGTATTAAATGGACTTCCAAAGAATTTGGCTCGAATGACTGCTAATGAAAAGTATCAATATGATCTCGAGAATAATACTTATTCTTTGATTACTTCGGCTTTATCGAAAGATATTCTTAAATTTTTCAAGGTTTATAGAAAATCCAAGGATCTTTGGAGAGCTCTTTCTAATTTTGGAAATAACTCGTTGAATAAAAACAGTATGATTTCTGATGATGAAATGAAAAGTCTGATTAATGAGCTAAAAGCTGAGATTCACAGATTGAGTAAAAAATGTGATGAGCTTGAACTGTTCAAGGAGGATAATTTTAGATTGAAAAATGATCTAGAAGAGTTGAAAACGAAATATGAACTACTGGTAAATCAAAGAGATGATGACAAGTTTGATATTCTAGTAGTGATAGAATCTATATTAGTTGAGAATGTTCCCCAAAATGGAATTCTAACTGATAAGGACGGTTTTCATATTGTGGAAGTATCCGAGTCAGATTCCATACCAGGTGAGTGTCAGAAGAAGAAAAAGAAAAGAAAATGAAGGAGGAGGTTAAGGAAGTCAAAGAATAGAGAGAAAGCAACACAAAATGTCGATATTATTGACTTATTGACAAAGGCTTTTAATGATTTTAAAAGGAAGTCAAAGAAATATTTTAGATAACATACATATAATTCCAAATATTATGGTGATCTAAAACAAAGAAACTCTTTTAGACCACATGCGTATAATTCCAATTATTATGGTGGTCAAAGAATGAGAAACCCTTGGAGCATTAATTCGTATGCTCAATTTTTTCAACCAACTTGGGATAATAAAAAATATGGTCCTCGTCTTGTTAAAAAGAGAAAGCATCATATGACACAGGATTTTGGAATCACTAATAAATTTCAATCTTATATGAATGAGAAAATTATATTGATTTTAAAACCAAAAAGGGTTTGGATAGAAGTAGATTCAAGCTTATCTCGAAAGAAACACAATCCCCGAGTTATTACTAAGGGGGAGTTTGTTTGTTTATTTCGTTAGTAATAAACTCGGGTGATTAATTACAGTTTGAAGATCTACGGATGCTAAAGCTTATGTCTGGACCTGATCAGAAGACAATAACCGAGCTGTTGCTAAGGGGGAGTTTGTTGGTGCAAGAAAGTGTGTATCAACAGCTTTCGGTTATTAAAGAAGACAAAGTTTTAGTATTAATTGTATTTATTTTATTTTCTTGTTTTGTATTAGTTTAGCATGTGTTTGTGTTTTGATTAGTTAGTACTAAACTAGTATAAATAGCTTAGTGTTTGACTTAAGAGTTGAACTTTCCATCTCTTACACTTCATTCTTACATTGAGAGAGATAGATTCTAGAGAGGGAAAGTTGGATTTCATTGTTTGTATTGATCATAACTCTTTGTATTACATACAATTCAATGAAATCATGATTTGTTTTATCATCTTGTGTTTATCTTCATCATCTTCATCTTGATTCTTTTTTTTTTTTTTAATTCGCAAAATGCATCAACATGAACACGGATTCCGCACGTGTTTGTGTTGAGTGATCTCAGTGTCGATCCGATCACCTACCCGGACCTACAAACCTCAGGGTTAGGAGGATCAGTTTGAACCTTACAAAGTGCTGCAATTGGGGGTGGTGTTTGTACAACTCTTTTGGCTGAGTTCTTAGTGATACCCCTATGATGTGTAACATTTTCTGCAATTGGTTGTTTGTGCAAGTCTTCTGGCAGAACTCTTGGTGATACTAATTGGTGAAATTGGTGGTTTTTCTACACCTCTTTAGCCAGCCCTAGATTTTCATTAACAGATCGAGAATTAGTGGATTGGGCAGTGGGCTGGGCTACAGATTGGGTTAGGGATATACTAGGTTGGATAGGGTCCCTCTTGAATAAAGACGTCAATATTCGACCCAGAAACAAAATTTGTCACCAAATCAAGCACATCTTGATCACTTTCTATTCTCTTTAAACCTCTATGATCAGAATTGAAGCAAAACATAAAAAAAATCCCTACTTTCATACTGTTTCGTTTCAAATCAACAATCTCAAAGAACGATACCTTATCTAATTCAATCTTAATCAGTTTCGTTTCACCCCCAATATACGTAACATTTGAAGAAATACCTGAATACGTCCCCCATACCAGAGCTTGATGTTAACTTCATCCATTATCGTTCGATTGAGCGAAGTTAGAGCTTGAAAGGATCGGCGAGTGTTATTTTGTTAAGTGTTTAGGGTTTTATACGTCTGATGTGTAATTAGAAAAAAACGAAAAAAAATAAAGTTTTTTACACGTGGGGTGCCATGTAGGGATGTGTGGGCCCAGGCCGTTAAAACAGTTAACGGGGTTAGGGTTTAGGAAAATAGTGTGAAAGTATGGGGTGGTGGGGGCTAATTTTGAAGTTGGGAGTATCAGCGGCCAAATGGTAATAGTTGAAAGTATTAAAATCCAATAGCCTTTAAAAATTTTCACGGGTATAGGGTTGGTAATATACCCGTGTACCAGCCCCAATTACCTGATTATATTCATATGTACACACGTAAATGCTATTCCAACAAAAAATGTTTTAAGAAAAAGTTGCTAAAAGAATAAAAAATTAAAATTCTTAAAGTGATTTTTTTATTAAAACGTCTTCATGTGCATATTTTTTAGAATTTTAGAAATAATACCCGATTACCTGATTATATTCATATGTACACGCATAAAATGCTATTCCAACAAAAAAAATGTTTTAAAAAAAAAGTACTTAAAAGAATAAAAAATTAAAATTCTTAAAGTGATTTATTTTATTAAAACGACGTCTTCATGTGCATATTTGTTAGAATTTTAGAAATAATACGTAACAAAGGAGTTTTTTTCATACGAAACACATGGTTCTCCATACCCTATTTTTTAGTTTCCCCAAGAAACAAACCTAATAAAACTCGGTATATTTGAGTCCGTTATTAAATGAGGTCGGTTCAGACCCATTTAAACTCAGATTGATTCGAGTTTTTAGCAACACAAAATCAAGTAACACTAATCACTCAACTAAAAAATTAAAGACTCTAGAAAAGAAGACTAAATATTTGTTTAATGGGTAGGTAATCTAAGTTAAAATCTTAGCAAGATATGCACAAACAAACACCATGATTGAAAGTGATAACTAGAATATATGTGACATCACATCATCTAAAACAGCCCATTGGAAATGGAAACCTCTATATATATCCCACAAGTGGATTAAAATTAAAAATAAGGTGAATCTAGGTCAAAACCGCACCCCGTTTTCTGCAAAACTGATGAATTTGGACAATCAATTATGAGTAGAAGTTCAATTTCCCACAGAAAAAAGCATGCACAATATTAAAAAATTAAAGTTGATGTATAATAATAGTACTATTCTAAAGAAATAATAATCAACTAGTCACATGCAAAGAACCTAGGCCAAAGAACAATCAAAGTAAATGGAATCATGTCCACAAATTTAACCTAAAATATTACACCATTTTATGATTATTCATAAAGGAAGATCTTTTGAATCTGAATTCAAAAGTTAGATATGTATCTTCAAATCTAATATTGTTAAGATTTAGAAAAACCCATATGGGGAGTTCGTTTAAATTAAGCAAGTTGACCAAAGAGTCAAATGTATCCAAATCCTGAATAAAAAACACATGAAATACTCATTAAACCCCAAACCAAATAAACAGTCCAATTTTAATAACAAATTAGACAAACCCACATAAATAACAATACTCGGGTATTTTTATTTTTTTATATATGTTAACGAATACGAAATGAACACGCATTAATACTTGCTGATATTCAGGTCATTGTAAATCTGCAAATTCTTTCATTATTATTCAGCAGTATCTGTGTTTTCATCTAAATTAAGCAAATTTGACTAAAAAGTCAATGTATCCAGATCCCTATTTTAGAACATGAACCAGAATACTACTAAATTTTCAAGTCATTGTAAATCTGTAAATATTATTCCTTAATACTCGGCAGTACTTGCGTTTCCCTCTAGATTAAGCAAGTTGACCAAAAAGTCAAATGCATTTAGATCTATATGGTAAAGTATATGAACCGAATATGGTAAAAAAAACAAGAAATTGCGAGTACTGAACCAAATACGCTTAAATACTTCACAAGTAATTGTTAATCTGTAAATACCTTTTTCTTAATACTCAGAAATACACATGTTTTTGTCTAAATTAAGCAAGTTGACCAAAAAAAAGTCAAATGTATCCAGATCTGAATGGCAAAAACATTAATTACACCCAAAATATTCAAGGTAACTGTAGATCTGCAAACCCTTGTTAATAATATTCAGCAATACCGGTGTTTTCTTCTAGATTTGAATAGTTGACCAAAAAGTCAAATGTATCCGGATCCGAATACAAACCGAATACGAATAAAATAATCCCTTAATTTCAGGTCATTGTAGATCTGCAAATACCTTACCTAAAAGATCTAACTTCTAATGATTAAACTATTAATGAAAACAACTTTATTCCCCAATGGGTGCCTATATATACCTCACTAAACTAAACATAAACTCACCACCAAAACAAAAAAGAATACATTTAAAAAAAAAAAATTAAGAAAACAATGGAGATTCCTATGATAGATTTTAGCAAGTTAGATGGTGAAAACAGGAGCAAAACAATGACACTTCTCCATGAAGCTTGTGAAAAATGGGGATTTTTTCAGGTAATATTCAAAATTTTAAAACTTTTATCTGGTTATCGCGTATTAAATATACAACTAAAAATAAATTTGAGATATTTGTTTATAATGAAATCAGTTTTTTTTTTTACTTCTTTTTAGTAATATTTTATAATATGCAGATTGAAAACCATGGAATTAATAAGGAGTTGATGGAGAAGGTTAAAGAACTAGTGAATAAACATTATGAAGATAACATGAAGCCAAAATTTTACAGCTCAAATATAGTAAAAACAGTTGAAGATAAAAACAAATTAAATGATGCCGATTGGGAAAGCACTTTTTTTATCTGGCATCGACCAAATAATAAGATCAATGAGTGCACTGATCTTTCTGAAGATCTTCGGTGAGTCAGCAATATTATCACCCAATTTTTTTACAGATGTGTCGATTTGAAATTTGTTTAATCTCTAACGGGTAGACTTAATTTTTATGCATAAAACATTTCTCAAAAAACTAATTTTTATTAAATTATACATGTAGAGTCTTCATATTTTTCACATTATTTATTAATAAAAAAAAAAGAAAACAAAATGGACAAAAGTGATCCAGATTTAACAGGTAAAACTAAAAAAATTCACATGGAGGAAATCGATTAACGGTGTAATTTTTAATGTATAAAACTTCGTAAAACATCTACCCGATCATACAAAAAATTATTTTTCACATAATATATAATAAATATTTAAATTCAACACACTATTAATAAAAAAGAAAGTGACAGGTTAATCTGACCTTAACTGTTTGAAACCGGACAAATTTACATGTTTTGACCCATTACATAACCCGTATGACAGAAAAAAAATTGTGAATAGTAACACATACCTGCATTGAATTTCTGGATCCACCATTGTTTCTTGTGCAACTCTCTTTTGATAAAAATAGGGAATTCAAATAACTAATAAAAATTTACTTAAATAAATTACATAATTAATGCAGCAAAGCAGTGGATAAATACATTGATCAACTAGTAAAGGTAGCAGAAACGCTTTCTGAACTCATGTGTGAGAATCTTGGATTAAACAAAGACTACATTAAAGAAGCTTTTTCAGGAAGCAAAGGTCCTGCAGTCGGAACAAAAGTAGCAAAATACCCAAAATGCCCTCACCCGGAACTCGTTAGAGGTTTACGTGAACACACGGATGCAGGTGGCATAATATTATTGCTCCAAGATGATCAAGTTCCGGGTCTTGAGTTTTTAAAAGACGGTCAATGGGTTAATATTCCACCACCTAAAAACAATACTATATTTGTTAATACAGGTGATCAAGTGGAAGTATTGAGTAATGGAATTTACAAAAGTACCCTTCATCGGGTGATGACTGATAAAGATGGAAGTAGGCTTTCGATAGCTACTTTTTATAATCCAGCTGGCGATGCGGTGATTTCGCCAGCTCAGAAACTGGTGTACCCGAATCAGTATACGTTTCAAGATTATCTGAAACTTTATTCGTCAACAAAGTTTGAAGATAAAGGGCCTCGATTTGAGTCAATGAAGAATATGGTCAACAGTCACTAATAACTGAAATCTATCTGCATAAGAGCTAATAATCTCCATTTGTGTGTGTCTTCGTTTTCCATCTGTGTGTGTTTTTGTTTTGTTTTATATAATATTAACATGTTTTCTTTACTTCTTTCTTCTATTTGTTGTTTGAAAAGATAGCATACATATAGAAAGTTGTAATCTTTTTCTTTTTTCTTTATTAAAACATGTTAAAGGGGTGTTTTAATTGCTATCTTTATGTCGTCTTTAGAGGTAAACTTGTAAATTTGAAGCCATCAAGGATAAACAGTTGAAAATAACTAATCTCAAACTGATTAATGAATAAAACTTATATTTACCGTAAAATAAGTAAAAACGTTTCTTTATTCAAGCACTCAAAAGTGATTATTTGCTTTTAAAAAGCACAATTGGCAGACAAACTGAATAAGAATAAGTACTTTGTTAATTTGTTTCCAAAAGAACCAAAATCATTTGCAGCAGCAGACAGCACCTAAAAAAAAAATTTTGTAACACAAAAAGCATAAACTTTATTCTCTTCTATTCAGTAACTTACTTTCAACAAGTTAGTAATTGAATAAAGGATTAATTCCACATATATCCTTCAAAATTTCTTATAATCATAAATACCCATTCCAGAGTAAATAAAATGAATTCAGCACAAAATTTCTTCATTATCTAATGCTAGGTTAGAAACTCATGTATTACATGAGTTGAATATATTTAACATGGTATAAACCAAAAGGTTATTATGAAAAATTGTATGTTGAATGTCATATCAATCATTGGTAAAATAAAAACAATTAAGATTTATAATAATCTAAAGTTAAGAATTATAAAATTATATTTTAAAATAAGATATAATTGAAATCTTTTATAATTTATTAACTTTCAAAATAAAAGATTTGTAATTTTTATATTTAATTATATATGATCATTAGTATTAAATATGAGAGAAAATTAGTATGTAATAATAGAAAGGAACCGTAAAAAAATTTTGTGAGGTTGAAAGAGAGAGTGACACGTGTCCCTATTAATACTCTTTTACATATAGAATTTCAAAAGCCAAAATGAGACATATACAGTGGTGTGAAAGGATAAATATGATAATATTAAATTAAGAAATGTATATATAAAAAATATTATTAAAAATCAATACTTGCCAGTTTTGATAATATTGATTTTGTCAAGAAACTGGAAGTGTTTTCAACAGCTTCTGATAATGTCACCTTATGAAGCCCTAACAAAGGAGCACACTTACTAACAAAACATAACAAAAAATTCGCAAACTTCAACGACTTCGAGAAGCATACAGAAGATTCTTGAACATGAAAAACAAGTTGGTTGACTGAATCTTGAGTCAAACGAACATCATGATTCAAGATAATCTGAAACAGATTAAACAAAGATTCAGTCCATACCAGTGATTTAGAAACCAGATGTTGATAGCAAGGTGGACATATATATTCATTTCCATTTGTATGTTCTTCACAAAGCAGCTTTTGACAGATGGCAGAAACATTAGCGGGGTGTAAACATTCTTTAAGGATTCTTGTAATCACATCACAGATTGGGTTGTTAATGCCGTTTTTGTGAAGGATTAATGGGACTAAAAGTGCATACACAGCAGACCTATGATGCACCTTGCAGTAGTCGATTGTTGCTGTTATTAGCACACGAGAAGCTGGTTTTTTTAGTTCCATAAACTTTGGAAGCACAATTGAGCAAAGGATGTTAGTTGTAATTACAAAATCGCCCTCATTTCCGTTCAAAAGTCGGGATAATAAAATTGGAATGATTTCATCATCTGCATTCCAAGGTTCAATCAGACTTAAAACTGCTAACGACTCTTTTTTCTTCCTACAAATAAGATTTTGAATTTCATCTGCCAATTCTGCAGCTTTTAGACTCGATTCCATGTTCAGTATTTTCGTTTTCAAACACAAAGCGGTTTCTTTTGTTTCATGGTCTATCAGATCACTTTCAAGATGAACTAATTTGTCTTGGGTCCCAATCGATTCAAGATTTACATCTTTGCCATCTTCATCATCACATTTGTGTTGGGTGCCAATTATTTCAAGATTTACATCTCTGCCATCATTAGCATCCACCATAAAATCTTCATCATCTTCACATGTGACATTTGGCAGTTTTGTGTTCATATCATTAAAGGAAATGGGAAGCAATGAAAGAATTGAATCATTGGCATTAGCAACATCATTAAGCCATGCAGGCATGCTTCCAAATTTCTCTTCAAAACTTTCTTCTTCGGAATCCAGATTTAAACAAGAAACCCATTTGAAGTCTGAGTCAGACACAACATCAAACAGTTGGTGTGCAGCTCTTCTAACCCAAAAATCAACCTCAGTATCATCAAACAGTAATTTGCGTGCAAGTTTAGACAAATCTTGCTTATTAAATTTTGCATGTTCGTAAGTAAGGAATGATAGAATTCGAGCCTGAACTGCATTGGGTAATGTCTGCAGCCATATAAACCTAATAATTTAGGAATAAAATAAGTAATAATTAAATAAACGAAAAAAATTACTCTCATTTATATTACACTAGCAGAATTCAAACTAAACAAATGTAATATAATTGACATAGTGACATGGTTACAGAGATCATGTTGAACTAATGTTATTAATGTTGATTTAAATTAGGATATGATTGACTTATTTTAGGATAGAGTTTTCTTGTTGGTTAAGTTTATTTTATTATAAATAGATGGTTAGGGTTATTGTAAATAATGTCCCACTTTTATTATATACAAGAGTTCATCAGGACTCAGGTTTGATCAATCACCAAGAGTTTTTTTGTTTGTATTATCTTTCGATCAAGAGTCTGGGCCAACAGATCAAGCGTATATTAAATGCTAATTTACAAAAGCATAATCAGCTTATTTGATCAATGAGCATTTTCTTCTGGTGTTTTGTTTAGATGTGAGTCTTGACACCAAAACTTTCGAATGGGTGCATGTTACATGTAACTAAATCATATCAATATAACCTTGAATGATACAAAATCCAATACGTGATCAATATTCCCAAACTGTGAAAACCAGTTCAATCTCATATTCCATAATATAACATATAGACACGATTCACGAAATTTCTAGCATGTAAAGTGATAATACACAGAAATCAGGAAACAGAATTGGGAATTTTACCTTTGTTTACAAGGGATTGAAGATGAAGATGATGAATCGAGAACGACGGCTTCTGCGGGTTGCATAAGAACCGAGAGGAAAGAAGCAGTGGAGATACTGATTGAGGGATTCGATGAAGAATTAAATGAAGATTGAAGCCACAACGATGCTTCTGTTTCAGGAGAAAGGGAATTCATGAAGATATTCATCATTGGAAGCCATGATTCCATTCTCCTGTTTGTTACTGGCGAATGAATACTAGGGTTTGACCGTGGGCTCTGGGTTTTTGTTTGTTATCATTGACAATCGTGTCAATAGTACCTCACTACTTCTTAAATAAGATTATTCGTACTGGTTGGGGGCTTTGAGTATAGCGCGTCAGTGCCACGTAGGAGAGAGAAGGGGTGATGGAAATGGGTGTAATGGTTGAGACTTTGAGAGAGGCTTTGAGAGAGATGGATAAAAAATAGGAGTATGAGAAGGTATTTTATTATTGGTTGAAAAACAATAAAAAAAATAAAGAAAAGAAGATGGGGCCCACAAAGTCAGCAAAAATTCCTTTCTTCTTCCCCCCACGCCCATGGAAAAACCCACGCCTCCCCCATCAAAGCCCCCTCCACGCCCAGCCGTTTCGGTGTTGGAGGGCTTCGAAGCCTCTTCCACACCCCATTTGGAGCCCACTACGGGTAGTCTAATAGGTTGGGTGAGTCACGAGTTTTCTTACAAAACGGGTTTCTCCCTGAATTGATGGGACATGGTCGTTACACTTTCAATGATTCGTTGGATTAAAGGCTAATCCGTTTGTCAGGGTGAGGCCGGGTGACCGCGATATTTGGTGTTAAAAAAAATTTAAATAAGTTTTCTTAAAACTGAATTTATATGTTATTGAAGTAAAACTACATCTTATATGTATCATCATTGTAAACTAGAAATCTTAGATTGAAAAGTTACCTCAATGGTAAGGGGAGAGCACGGTGATCGAAAGGTCCGGGTTCGAACCTTGTCTTAAGCAGTTTTCAAATTCATGGCAATGACCCTCATCCCGGGCTATCAACCGGCTTTGTGTCCGAGCTAAAAGGGTTTTACGTGGCAAGGTTAAAGGTTCCTGACCGGTTTTTCACTAGAACAGTTGGTTGACGAGTTTCGACTCCGATCAACTTAGCCCGTAAGAGGTTTGTGGTGAGCCTCCGCTGCAATCATAGCATGGGGGAGCCCCAGTGCCGACAAAAAACACCTCTATGTGTTAGAGGTGGGGTTTCGATCTCGATCCTTACACCTCTAAGTTCAACGGTTAAAATCCGTTGCACCAACCACTGTTCTAAAAAAAACTATATATATATATCTATCTTACTACTTATATATGGAGATAAGAGAGAGAAAGTATGGAAGTCTTAATTTTAAGACATGTACATGCGTTACAACTTGACTAGTAAGATACCCGCGTGATACGGCGGTGACGTCAATTTACAACGTAATACTCATATATAATTATTCTATAAATCCTCTCGTGATATATGCATAGTATTCCTATTAGTTTTTTTTATCCGTAGCACCAGTGTGGTATAAATTAGTAGAGGGTACACTGAACACATCAAAATTACTTTACATCTTAACAATTAACAAACACAACAGGTCAAATAAAAGAAACACACTATCTATGACCTAAACAAATAAATACAAGTTAAACGGGTCAAAAAAAGGTAAGTACATCAAAAAAATTGTTGCATTTACGGTTATATGTCAATCGGTGATATCGCCACGCATCGGAACCCATCCTTGTCTAACTGTCGTTCAGGTACATAGTTGCATATGCAATCTTCTCATGAAGTTACCTTCAATTACCATTATGGTCCATGTGCGTAATACCCAAATTCATAAGTGAGTTGATGGTACCGGATTAAAGTCAATCTCAAGAGCAACCATAATATAAAAAAAAACAACACATAATTTAATAAATCAATAAACTTAAGAACAAAAAAATAATAATTCCATAGCACAGAGCACACAACATTCCTTGTAATCGTTTAAAAATCCAACACAAAAGAAATCTTTGCAGAACTCCAATTCAAAGACAATAATAAATTAAATAGAAAAAAGTACTCTAATTAAAAAAAGAACAAGAATCCGAAATCAGAAAGTACAACAGGAAATGAACCGCAATGGTGTTATAATCTCATGCTCAACCACCAGCGCATACTTTGAGAAGAAACATTTGAACTCATCAACAAAATCAGAGAGGTTCATTAGCTAATTAAATAATAATAAAATATTTTAAGATATTAAAATTTCAAATGCTTACCTTATGTAACTGATGTTGGAATCCTGCCAAGAAAACGCTTTTATTGATTGCTGGCATAACACCTAAATCATCAACCTGCATAATATGTTCACAAATTATAATGTACACACATGTATCCATATAATATATATGTACATATTGATGGCCAGCATAAGAATCAGATAATGATTATCATTTTACTTGGTAATATGTAAAGTAAGTTTCAATGATGCATAGCACCAAGTTTCAATTAAGATTTCACACAGGTACCCAACCAAATTACTTCCAAAAAAAAAAGTATTAAAACATTAAAGAACGTTATTCAAACCTTGACTATTGGAAAATAAGTGTCTACATTGGTATTCTATAAAAGATTTCCCTTAACCTTGCACCATCAGTATTTGTCTTTGATGCTCTTTCACTGCCAGCAAAAAATCGATAGGTTATGTTCTGTTAATTACGCATTTTTCAAATTGTTTCTTTTTTATAAGTGGTTGACGAAGTATTGAATAAGTTAATTCAATAGTTTAAACCAGACTTGAAACAAAGGACCTCACGCAGTCTGATGTATCACGGAGTGTGCTTTCTATTGTCTGCACCAAATCTGAAAAATTTATGAAATAATAAACATTTGCCCAAGAGCTTTATGTCAAATCAGTAAAACCATCTTTGTTCCAGGAATATACTGCGATAAACAAATAAATACCAATTTAGCAAACAAAACACAAAAATAAATAAAAATAAATTAGTTTTCTAAATCATGCATATCAGCAATAATTAATAAAAAAATTAATACCTTCTTAGGGTTCAGCAAGAAGGTATTAAAAACGTATCATTCCCAACTGGCTGGCTGAGAATGTTAGCGGGTCAAATTTAACAGGATGAGATATCATTCCCAACATATCATTTAAAAACATATCATTCCCAACATATCATTGCTATTTATTAAAGGATGAGATATTTGGGCTAAGAATGTTAGCGGGTCAAATTTAAAAATTAGCTTCAAACAAAACGGGTCAAAAGTTTCTTATAGTGTATTTCAAAAGTTTCACTAATGAGTTTCCATTATACCTAAAGAATTATTTCTGGTAATGTTTTAAAACATGTCGAGTTAACGTCGTAAACACATTGTCATTTCTATAATATTAAAAATAGTTAATATCATTATAAACTAAAACATACTTGCAAACAACACTCGAAACATTCAACGATCACTAAATAATCAACTTTTAGATGTAACTCACCGGGTTCACGTCTCGTTGAGTTTGTCACCTGCAGGTTGAGTGTCACTAAAAAAATCATACCTGCATGAGGTACATTAAATATCAATATATATTATTATAAAAAATATTAGAACAATGAAAAGTATTTCCAGGAAATTAAGGTGAGAATACTTACAACTGGAGTAATAACGGTAGTTCCGGCAGGAGATGCGGGAATGGGGGCACTAGAGGCGCTTCAGGAATATTTCCAGCAACAACAGCAGCTTCACACAAGACTTTAAAATACCTAGAAAATAAAAAAATAATTGTTAAATTAGATGATTTACCTATCCAAACAGCAAGGAAAATACCAACAGCAGGAAAAACACCAGCAGCAAGACACACAAGACTGAGAGCAATTAGTTGGAAAATATTTGAAAAAATGAGCTGATTTTGACTTTAAAATTCAAACTTTAACAGATATAATAAGGGTACAAATTAACAGTTTCATATACAAAAGATTGTCTAATTCCTAATTCCAACAGATTGTAGCTATATCAAACACAAAATTAACAGTTTGATATACAAGAGTATGAAGGGAAATAAATTGCTGAACGATACACATGAGGCCAAGTGGATTTTTTATCTAATACTAAAACTGGCATAAACATTATAAGCAAGTAATTATTAACTGATTTGGAACTGCCTAACACAACAACTATCAAAAATTAAAACCATTGAATGGTATGTTACTACATATTTGTAATCTATCCAAAATGACAATGTAAACCAAAACCGCTTTTAACGTTCGGTTTGCATAGACCAGCAATGCTCCGAACGACCTGCAACACAACTTTTTTTTTTTTGAAAGAAATCAACCAGTAATCAAAGAAGAACTCTTAGTTGTTGCAATATTCAACCGGCCTCCCCACCACAACTTTTGTCGTCAACCACAATCACCAGCACTGCACCACCACAGACGCACCCACCGCAACCTCACCACAGACGCACCCACCGCGTATAATCAGAGGGTTCTTACCTTTTAAGTGCATCGGTGCATACGAACCTGAAAAGGGAACATACAAATTGATGGATGGTTCATATCTTTTAAGTGAAGAAGGAGGGCTTCTTACAATTGAAAATAAGTGACCGGAGGTTTGGAAAATACAAACCTTGAACTCTTTTTCCGGCAAGGGTACCTGTTGATCCTTCTTCAACGTCGACAGGAGGTTGTCCTGTGATTGAGCGCTGACGAAGCAGAAGATGGTGGAGACAAAGGTGATGACATCTGCTAAACCCAAAAAGGGAATCAAGATCTGCGTGGTTTCGTTTCCAGTGGTTCACCAGGGTAGTTCGCGAAGGGGAAAGAGAACAAACGAATTTGAAATTTGAAATTTGAAATTTGAAATACTGGTTTTGAAAGCCGGGTATTGTATTATGTGAAGAATACATAGCTTAATGACTTGTATCATAAGCTTAATAAGCTTAAAAGATTATACATATCTTAATTTTAAGACATCTTACTTTCTCTTTCTTATCTTCCTATACTAACAAACAAATAACTCCAATGACATATGACATCATTCTAGAGCCTAGGCTTTCTCATGCCGACACTTGTCATTCTTACAATGATTCTCAACCAAAAAAAAACTGTTCAGAAATATTTTACCCATTTACCCAATTACGCTAACCCATACCCGTCTAAAAAACCCGAAAAAAAAGGACGGATGTAAACTAATCA
>WOUH02000022.1:202873-215350 GCA_009936405.2 Stevia rebaudiana | reverse complement strand
TTTTAGTTTAATTGAAAATGTAATTTTTGTTTGTAAAGTATTAATTTCGAAATTAGTAATTTCGAAATTGTTTAAATTCGAAATTACTAATTTCGAATTTATCAGTTTTGAATATTTTCGAAACTGATCAGTTTCGAATTTGTTAATCAAATTTGAAACTAATAAGTTTCGAACTTATTCGAAACTGATTATTATATATAGTTTTTCTTTTATTTTGAAATGTACGTTTTTCATTTCTGATCAATTGTAACTCTTATCTTGAATTAGTGAAATGAAAACTCTTTTTCTTATGTCATGCTTATTATTCTCTTCATCTTTATCTCTCTCTTATTTCATATGCGATTGATTTGTACGCGAGTATCGGATTATGTATTCCGCACGTATTCTTGATATTAATCTTAGTGAGATTCCTACGGATCACGGACCTACAAGTTCACCATTAACATGCTTCAAAATAAGGTTTGACCTATCTTTCCTCTTGTAAAGTCATTTTCAAGAAGATAAAGTCTCATACCATGCCCTGGGAGCTTGATGTAGACCATACATAGCCTTATCTAGTTTGTACACTCTATATGGATGATCAGGGTGTTCAAAACTAGGAGGCTGTGCAACATAAACTTCTTCATGAACTTTGCCATCATTAAATGGACTTAATGATTAATGAAGCTTGCAGAGGACTTGTTAATTGTTGGTAAGTCACCATCTCAATAAAGGAAACATAACAGATATCCATTTCTTCCATGTCTTCAGGGTGTATTTGTTCAAGCTCATATCATATGACAGCAAATGGTGGTATCAAATCACCTGAGCTTAACGCAGATTAGCACTTCAATAAGCCCGCAACCAAAGCAATGTTGTCAAGAGCTTCTTTGGTTATTTTAGCAGGTTGTACAGTGCACGGTGATGATGAGCTTCCAGTAGCAGATTTACTAGTGGGGCCTTGAGGATCACTAGCAGATGAGGCTGGCAAAATAACCTTATGAACTGGATAAGCAGATGACGGTTGTGAGATGAAAGCCTTATTCAAGTTACTCACACCTACAGCATTGTAGCTATTTGTGTGGTTCATAGCTCGTTGTTGTTCATTCATTACGTATGACTTGATGATCGACACCATTTCAGTCAAGCTCAGATTATCCAAGTTTTTTGTAGACTTGATAATACCCACATTCATATCCCAATTCCTAGGTAGAGCATTCAAAAGCTTCTTGTTTATTACCCCTGCTGAATTCTCAATTTTTGTAGTCCTCATCTCAGTAATCAATGTTACAAACCTCATAATTTTATCATTCAAGATCTCACCAACAACATAGTTAAAGGTGTTAAGCTTGTGGTTTAACATTTCCATTCTTGACTATTTCATCTTAGTGTTACCCTCGTACATGTTTATTAGGGCATTCCACAGCTCCTTGGCATCCGTAATCTCTTGAAAACATTGAGAGATTTCAGGTGTAAGACCCTGTGTGATGTAGCCAAGAGCTTGTTCATCTTCTTCAGTAATTTGAAAGTCCTCTTCAGTGTAATGTTCAGGACTCTTGATCAGCTTGTTAAAACTCGAGAACAACTTTGAGAATATCTAACAACTTCCGAAAGTAAGAAGATTTGATCAAATCTCCTTAATTCTAATCCTGATCTCCCAAACACAATCTTCACCCGATTCTTACTCAACCTCGATCAAACAACACTTTTCTTTGTAAACAGACTTGAATCCACAAAGAACACCAAAATCAAAAACTCGTCTGAAAGCTTTGAACACACCTTTTTCTTGCAGAATCGATATCACTAACGAGTCAAACACTTGTTATTTGGCTCTGATACCAATTGTTAGTCCCTTATAAGGATCTAAAATCGATATTGATTGTCAATCACAAATAAGTTTGCGAAATGGTATTATCTGTGTGCAAGAACAATAAGATGAACAAGAAACAAATCAATAAAGCAGTCAATTAATTAACAAGTGCACTCGGTTTATAGGAACCGACTGGAACACTAAGAACAAAGAACACGACCGTAGACAAAAACCATTAACCTAATAAATGACTAATCTCCTAGTTTATATATTACTCGGGTACGAAATGGCCTTCGGCCCAAATCCCCTAAGTAATCTACTTGAAAACCCATTTAGTAACTAGAGAATCTTACTACCTAATCCGAGAAACGACAAAACTCTAATATGTGACTTAACAGAACTCCTCAACAAAATGGAGTGGCTACAAGAAAGAACAGATCACTCATTGAAGCAGCAAGATCAATGTTAGCATATTCAATATTACCCTTGTCATTTTGGGCAGAAGTAGTAAATAGTGCATGTTATATGCAAAATATAACCTTCATTGTCAAGGAACATGATAAAACACCCTATGAGATCATGTTTTCAAGAAAATATCAAATCAAATTTCATAAAGCTTTTGGATGTTCATGTTCAACTCTGAATACATTATATATGTTATCTAATGAAGGATATTTTGTTGGATATTCTAGTGTGTCAAAAGCATACAGAGTGTTTAACAAAAGTGCACACATTTTGCAAGAATCAACAAATGTTGCATTCTTTCAACATAATTTCAAAACAAAGTGTACATGACCTGACTGGTTATTTGACATAGACTCTTTGGCAACAAACTCGTATCTTGGCAGTGTAATAAACAAACAAATGTGTCAATATCAACTGCTGAAGCTAAATATATAGCTGCTTCACATTGTTGCTCTCAAGTCCTTTGGATTCAAATCCAGATGCTTAATTTTGGATTTAATTTTCTTAAAACTCGAATAAAATAGATAACAAAGCTGCAATTTTCGTAACTAAAGATCCAGTACAACATTTAAAAACAAAACACATAGAAATAAGATATCATTTTCTTATAGACAATTCAGAAAAATGATTGATTGAATTAAAGTATATTGGTACATAATTTCAGCTTGCAGATTTATTTACCAAAGCTTTAGATCCAAAGAGATTTGAATTTCTGATGAAAAATCTGAGCATGATGAAATTTGAAACAGATTGAAAATTGAAGAAATTTTGATTGCTCATAGTGTCAAAAGTATTTCTAGAAAATTACAAAAACAATATTAACAAAAATAGAAAAATACAAAATCAATATAAAATCAAGGTAAAGACAAAAATATTTGCTTATGTTTAGTGTATATATTTTGTATATAGGAAAAGTGAATATAAGGCTGTTATACACTCAAGTTACATGCAAAACTATCAAAACTACGTCGTTTTGATTAAATCTAATTACAAATTAATTTAAATATTTTGATTCTATGTCTTCTCTCCACCGAATTAGCATATAGTAGCATATAGTTCATCTTTACCCCATGTCCATCTCTTTCTTCAAATTGATGAATTACGTATCTCTGCTCTGTATTCTCCAAAAATAATTCTTTTGTACCTTAAATGGTTCCACATCGTAATGGCTGTACAACAACTTTTTACCATATTGAACCTAATTTTACAGATGGGTTCGTCACACAGTAAACCCTACGCACACCCAGCTGGAATTTGTTGAAAAGAAACTATTATATAGTTAATGATTTGCATAATATAATGTTAGTAATTTAGTATGATATCCATTACGATACTAGTGACGTTGTGTTAAATTGACATCTATTATACAGAGATGAATGAAATGGCTATACGATGCAACAATTTGGAGAAGATATAACCTCTGCCAATTGACCCGGGAAAAAAAATTGATTCGGAAAAGATGAACATTCGAATTTAATGGAGAAATATTAGAGAAAGAAAACTATCTCAATTAATTTATAATCATATTTAAACAAAACGATGTAGTTTTGATAGGTTTTACATGTAACTTAGGTGCATAACAGCCTTATATTCACTTTCTCCGTTGTATATATATAATATATGTTATTATTTGACTTTGACATCTTAAAAAATGATAGAATCTTTGATGGAAATGAAATTCTCAAAATTAATATGGTCAAAGGATTTATGTTGGTAATCTTAAGGTTTTGATAGGCTCAACTAATGTATAGTAAATTATGGGTTATGAGAAACAAAATCTAAGAGATATATGTAAGGTATGATATATATCTCATGATAAGGTATTAAATCAATTTGATTTAGATTATAAGAACTGAGAGTTGAATTTTAGATGGTCACTCACCATAAAAAGTATATATTGAAAATAAAAGACTACATAGTCAACTGCATATCAACCAAATAAGTGTATTTATACACAATAGTCTGATAATGTTTTGTCTTAAAAGAACAAAAAAAAAACAATTAAAAATATTTCTAATTTGATAACAAGTGTTTGTCAATGAAGAAAAGAAAAGAAAATGAAAATTTTAGTTGCTATCTACTTATATAATGGTAATCAAGTGGTGATTAGTTATAAATCCTTAAACTATTCTACAATTCAACTTCAAAATGTACATTTTAATGTTTGTGATAATTACTAAGTTACATTTAAATGGTACATAATTGAACAAATACTCATAAACTAGTTTTGAACAAATCAGTGAAGTTTAAGTGGATAAACAATACCATTGTTTGAATTATTAATACAATATCTCAAAATCATTTTAAAATTGACTGTGAAAACTCTATCAAGGATATGATTCTAAAAGTAAAATCCAAAATAGTTAAAGTAGTTGATACATTTCAAACATCATTAATTTTCAAAAGTGGTTTGTAGTGCTGACAGGTAACTAGTAATGCTGATAAGGTAAGTTGCATTGCTGACATTGAAATACATATTGCTGACAGTATAAAGTAATTTGCATTGCTGGTAAGTAAATTAGCAATGCTAATGGATGGTGAAAACATTCAAGGATGTGCATAATTGTCTTCAAACTAGAGATGTAAAGCAATGCACTATTAGTTTTCTTGCTAGGGAACAATTCTTGAGGTTAACCCTACCATACCTTTAAGAGCCCTTAATTTTGAAACTTAATAGTACTTAATTGTGACCTTGGTGGTTTTGTTTTTGAATGACATTATGGGTTAATTTTTGACTGACATGGTCGTTATTTATGTCGACATTGTACTGTTTTCAATTAATATTCATTACAAATAAAATTTCATAAATCATGTAAGAAAATTGATGATGGTTTTTAAACCCATACCAGCAGAACCTTAAACCAGCATCATCCTTTTAATGGGAAAAAAATGTATTTAATACCTACAGTGGGTTTTCGCCGTTCCAAATATTAACGTGAGTTCTTTAGTTCACATTAGAGTCCACATATTATGTTGAAAATGTATATACCCCTGGTAATATTAACGTAATATTATGTTAAAAAATTGTCTTTAGCCATAACGTCAAAATGTATTAATACCTACGATATTATGTTCACATTAGAGTTCTTTAGATAAGGACGATTATACCCCTGGTAATATTAACGTAACAAACTGAACTTTGGATAAATTGTTAGGGTGGACTAAAATAGCAAAATTGTGTAAATTATAATGTATCACAGGCGAAAAGAAAGATTTTGGACTATAATCGCAATATCACTCAAACCAGAAGGATGAAAAAGACACTTAACTCTTAAATCTAATAAAACTTGGATGTTTTCTAATGTTTTGCCTTTTTATGCTTTAATGTATTGCATTTTTATGCTGACACTTTTTCTAGTATGTGGTCTCCGTCATTTTTATATTTTATAGTAGTGTAGTTGCATAAGTAGTCAAGTTCAGGGACGCATTAAAAAACGAGTAGTCTCTGGAAGTAGGTTCATCCCCTCTTGGTTGGGGTTTAGGTTTGTGGGAATTACTAGGTAAGTTTGTTGCGTAGTTAATATATTTTTATAGTTCTTTTAGTTTGTATTATATAAACACATAAAATACCTAAAAGGAAAAGTCTATAGAGTTACGGTACACCCAGCAATGTTGTACAGAGCAGATTGCTGGCCAATCAAGAAGACCCAAGCGCAAAAGTTGGAGACAACAGAGATGAAGATGTTGAGGTGGATGTATGGGCACACAAGGTTAGACCGATTTAGGAATGAGGTCTTCAGAGATCGATTAGAAGTAGCACACATCTCTAATAAAATAAGGGAAAGCAGATTGAGATGGTTTGAGCATGTACGGAGAAGATCAATAGAGGCGTCTATAAGGAAAGTGGAGACCCTTACAGTGGAGGGGAAGCGGAGTAAAGACAGACCAAAGTTGACTTGGGATAGGCAAATTCGTCATGATCTGTTAGACTTGCACGTTTCTGAGGAGATAATCAGTGATATGAGTTTTTGGAGACCAAAAATAAAGACTAGGGACTACTAGGGATTACTAGGGATTGTGAGAGGTTTTTTGGGAACCGGTTAGAGTAACGATTTGCCAGATACTCCCTTACTCATTTACGAACGTATATATCTAGATGTTTTATATTTATGTGTTAAGTCACCATGTGTTTTACTAAGTGTGCTTTATTCCTAACCGTAATGCGTTTCATGTGTGTTCTTTTCAATAATAATAATAAGAATAATATGTAAAGAAATAATATAATAAAAATAATAAAAATAATAATAATAATATTTAAAAAAATAATAATAATGATAAAAATAAATTAAATTAACAATGATAAAATAAATATATATACACATAAATATATATACCAAAAAAAAAAAAGAAGTTTTTGAGCAGGAGATCTGTATCTGTCTCACCCCCGCAACCCTACATTCCTTGTTGGATTTCACTGGGTATGTTTGTTTGTTTTGTTTAAAATATAAAAGAGAAAAAAAAAAGATTTCAGCGGTCGAACCCATTTCAGCAAGAGAAAACAACACTCTACAACTACAATTTAGAAAAACAAAAATTTATGCCCCAAGAAAAAGAAACAAGTCAACATCTAGTATTGAAGCAAGTAAATTACTAGCGACCTGATTGTTACATAAATTAAAAAAAAAAAAAAAAAAAAAAACACCACCTTAAGCACGTCTTTTACTTAACCGCCACGAGTTTGGTTCATGGTACCTGTCATAAAGTGGCTCGATCCGCTCTTGACGCTTACGTTTACTCATTTTTGTTGGGTCGGACACCTTGAAGAATCGAGGTGCCAGCTCAACAAGCCATTTGGGATCGATGACAGTAACCTCGCGCATATACTCTTTTGTTGTCATAACCAACTCATGATAAATGACCCAATCGGGTTGTCTTTGAAAAAGAGCACTACTCGGGTGTATATAAACCGGCTGATTCTCGACTATGGTCCGGTATCCTTCTTGCGGGTCTTTCCTTGCAGCATGAAAGAAGAAACCTGCTGTTATTGCTTTTCTTATTTTTGTGAAATTCCTCCCAGCACTTACAACATCCAGTTTGTACCTAATTGAATGAAGGGCATTTTAGTAACTTCACAACAATTCAGGTTATTAAAAGACATTAAAAAGGTTACCACGACTAAAGCTATCTACCGTGATTTATATATACTATATTACTATCTAATAATTAAAACTAATTGGGAACACTTGCCATTATTTTAGACCATCTAATTTTTTTTTTGTTTTCCTGCTTCTATCTCCTAACTAATGATTGATAGTTATTATTTAATTATAAACTATGTATATGAACAACTAATATATTATCCAGTGTTGTAAAAATCGGACTAGGCTAGCGTCTAGCGCTCGCCAGGCGCCGGCGAGCGCCTCGATTTTGGCCTAGACGGCTGTCTAGGCACGAGGCGGGTCCAGGCGGGTCTAGGCGGCCAGAAATCGGTCAAAATCCCAAAAAATCAGTCAAAATTGGTCAAATTTTGGTTAAAATCAATCAAAAACAGCTAAAATCTATTAAAAATTGTCAAAATCTTCAAAGTATTTATAAAAGTATAATTATTTTTATATATTTTATATAAATTTTGTAAATATATGTTATATATATATATATAATTTTGAAAAATTATATACAAAATTACAATCCGCCTAGGTAGCGCCTAGCGCCTTCTCCAACCTTAATATTATGAGAACAAGTTCAAATATACATTTTTTTTATTTAAAACTAGCTTCTATTTAAATATTTGAATATAACCAAGTTCAAATTACTTTTATTAAAATATTAATAAATAAAAAAAAAGAATGATATTACTAATTGTTTTTTATGAATAGCTTCAATAAAATTTCAAATATGTAATGTGCTTGGATGATAAATATACAATAAAAAAATAATAAAAAATAGGTGGTAAGTTGATTTCTTTAAAGTCATATCAAATCTTGGCAACCGCAAGTGTTAACATATTATACTATATTTATTCAACATTTATAATACACAGGTTTTTAACCGATGCAATACACATGTTTATTTAAGAGATAAGTTTTTTTAATTACTATGTATATAACGTTATATTTTTTTAATCCGTGCAGTACACGAGATCTAACCTAGTTTTTAATAATAGTAAGAGTTTAAGACCTGTAAGAAATATTAGGTACTTGTAAATTAGCGGATTGGGATAACCTGTGTAATCTGGCAATTCTAACTATCAGAACAAGGTATTATCAAGAAATAAGAAAGAAAATGCAGCATCTTCCATATAATATTTTATAATCGTTTTGTATCCTACCCATGAATTCATATTTCCCAAATACGAAGTCAATTAAAACTTTAAACTTGTGTTGCAGTCTTCTTTATTGAAAATTATAAACATACCAACCGCCATAGATGACTGATTTTTTAAAATTTCACATCTTAACTATAGTATAAACAATCTGTTTTAAGATGGAGTAAGAAAGGTCTATTCATATCAAGATTTAAAGGATATAATGAACATCTACATACACATTAAGATTAGAAATATACAACATTGTGTTATAGCATACTGTTTAACAAGATAATTTGCAATCAATCTTTTTAATAAATAAATAATTAAATATCTGAAACTTACTTGTCCATAATTGACAGAAGTTGCTTTCGTACATCCTGGGCCCGCCTAAGTGACCGTGACTGGACAAAATTCTCAAAGCACCACGGGCCTGAAAAATTCTTTGCTTTCCAAGCCTCGTAGACCGCAAGCAAAGTGAGTTGATCGCCTTCAGCTTGAAAAAACTTGGCCCGTTTTTGATCCGCCTGAGCTTGTTTTTCCCGCGGTCTGTAAAAGATATTTCCCGTTTGAATCATTGCAATAATTGTCAAAATTTCATCACTACAACCCAAATCCACGCTGGCAAGAAGCATCTTGGATAAAGGCGGTTCTAACGGGAATTCCGCCATTTTCCGACCCAATTTGGTCAACAATCCTTCTTCATCCAAAGCTCCAAGACTATACAACTGTTCCATGGCGGATATAAGAGCTTGAGGAGATGGTGGGTCCATGAAATCAAAAGCGAGCAGATCGTTAATCCCCATTGCTTTCAAAGTCAATGTGGTCACACCCAGATTAATCCTCTGAATTTCAGGAATCGAAGTCGGTGACATCTCGTTATTGAACGCGCTTTCAGTGTACAACCTGTAACACTTTCCCGGGCCCGTTCGTCCGGCCCGACCCGCCCGTTGCTTAGCCGATGCTTGAGAAATTGGAGTAATCACAAGTGAATCGAGCCCCTGTTTAGGGTTATACACATTCTGTTTAGCAAAACCGGGATCTATGACATAAAATATACCGTCAATGGTCAATGAAGCTTCCGCAATATTAGTTGCAACGACCACTTTTCTTTTACCGGGAGGTGCAGGCTCGAAAATTCGGGATTGCATTTCACTAGGAAGTGCGCTGTAAACCGGTAAAATTATAAGTTCGGGTACGTTTTTACCCAACCCTTTCATTCTCTCGTACAGACACTGACACGCGTGATCGATTTCTTCTTGACCCGTTAAGAAAACAAGTATGTCGCCTTCGGGTTCGGTTAAATGGATTTGCATCACCGTAATAAGTGCAGCATCAAGGTAATCACTTTCTGGTTGTTTGGTATAAAGAATCTCAACAGGAAAGGTTCTCCCGGGAATTGTGAAAATATTGCAGCTGAAGAAATAACCGGAAAACTTTTCTGCATCAAGTGTAGCTGAAGTGACGATTAACCGAAGATCACTTCTTCTTTTGATAAGTTGTTTCAACAATCCAAAAAGAACATCGGTATGGATTGTTCGTTCATGAGCTTCATCAAGCATGATTACAGAGTATTGAGATAGGTTTTCATCAATTAAGATTTCTCTTAAAAGCATACCGTCAGTCATGTACTTGATTACGGTTTCTGGACCTGTACAATCTTCGAACCGAATGGCATAACCGACTTCTTCACCTAACCGACAACCAAACTCTTCTGCAACCCGTTTAGCTACAGACATTGCAGCCACCCGACGAGGTTGCGTGCACCCTATCTTTCCCCTCGTGGTGTAACCTGCTTCGGCTAGATACTGAGTCACCTGAGTCGTTTTCCCTGAACCCGTTTCACCGATCACAACCAAAACCTGATTATCATGCACCGCCTGAACCAGTTCCTTCTTTAACTTGTAGATAGGTAAGCTCTGTCTCTGTTCTTGAAGCGAAAGCTTTGATCTTTGACCAAAAGTCAAAGCTTTACCAAAAGCATCTTTTTTCCATTCAGGCATATCATAAGCTGATAAACCAACTCCCCTAAGTTCTTGCGCCAGGTGTCTCTCACCCGTTTCAGGCATAGGATCTTCCCACGGACGGTTCAGATCTTTTGGAATCGAATCCAGCATTGTTCTTTGTTGTTGTTCTCTAACTTCTCTTCTTTCTTTAATAAGAGCCGATTGTAAAGCAGCTGCCCGGCTTAAAGAACCTTCCGGATTTTTAAAAATTTTAACGGGTGACATGTCCATCGAGTAACGCGTCTGTCCTTGCAAAAATGCGGGTTCGTCTTCATTCAACTCGACTTCAAGTTCTTCTTCAGCACCTTCTTCTTGATAAAGCATACCATCGGTTTCATCATCATACATCGGGTATTCTTTCACACTCAAAACACCTGAAGCAATTAACTGTTTTGCCTCCCATCTTTCTGGAGAACTCATTCTTTTCAACGGTCTGCGTGAAGGCACACCAACGTCTTCATCTGTTATCCTTATACCAGAAAGCCCGGTTCTAGTTGTAGGCCCGTTGTTCGTGTTTGATCCGTTTGACGGATTTGTTCTTGAAGATTCATCATCTCCAGTTTTCTTCAAAGGCAACAGATCTTTTCCAGTGTTCTGATCCACATCTCTCATTGAAAGAGACAGTTTTTGACCTGAAATTGAAATCACTTTCACAAAAACCTCTTGATCTCTTTTAACCACATCTTTAGCATTTCCTATTCTCCTTGTAGCCATTTGTGAAACATGAACTAAACCTTCTTTACCGCGAATATCATGAAGCTGAACAAAACAACCACTGTCCATAACTCGAGTCACTTTCCCTTTATACACATGATACAATTCAGGCTCATCAGATCTGTTATGTTTGTAACCTTTTCTCTTGTTTTCTTCATCATCATCGCGATCCCTGTGCATGTATTCGCGATCTCTGCCCCTATAACCACCCCTATCATCTTCTTTATGCCTATCTCTGCCCCTGTTGTTACCCCTATCATCTCCATCTTCTCTTCTTCTGTCATAATTATCAACATTTTCTCTATCTCTTCGCCTATGATTTCTTCCACCACCATCTGCATACTCATCACCATAACGGTGTCTTCTTTCTTTGGCTTCTTTCTCAATCTCCTTCTCCAATTCCTTCACTCTATCTTTACTGTCCCCAATATTCAAAGCTGGAAAACTTGATTTTTGCCCATTATCATCACCTTTACCAGCCCCTTTATCAGATTTCGATTTCCGTTTCGGAGGCAAAATAGCGTGAATGATGGTTAACAAAGTGCGAACGAAGTAATCGGGCATTTCAGCCCCGTTTTCTTTCAATTTACGATCGAATTCATCTACAGTTTCACATTTCCGACCAATCTCGGTAATAAATTCAGCCAAAACTTTATCCCCAAACCCTAAGTGTGATTCAAGCTCGGTACATACCTTTGATACCAGCGAAAGATACTCCAATTTCTTCAAACTCGGTTCTTTAGTTCCAGAAGCCATCTCGTCAGCAAATTGATGAAATTTTTTAGGGTTTTCTGCGTTTATCGTAACCGGGACTCAGGTAAAGAAATTTTCCTTAATGTGTTTGTGGACATTTTTATATACCGTCGGTTTTTTTGATGCAATATCGCTATGAGTTTATCATTAATTAATTTTAAGAGGAATTCTATCTAATCATAAAATACACCCGTACTAGTAGCATACACGCGCGATACGGCGGCGGAAATTTACACCGCAATAGTTGTTTTATGTTAGTTCGATTATCTCATCGTGTATGGTACATTTGCCATTTTTTCTTCGTAACATCATTTGGGTATATTTATACCGTAATACTTACATATCAACACTTTTGTCAATCGTAAATCTAAACCTTACCACTTAGAGTGTCTTCAAGTTTAACCAATACAAATCATTACCCGACCCATAACTCGAATCATAACCCGACCCATGACCCAACCCATGACACACAACTCACAACCCAAACCATGACCCGACCCACAACC